>JAFBJT010109586.1:21975-23263 GCA_016785325.1 Chascanopsetta lugubris
GAGCGAGGGCGAGCGGAGAGTGAATGATGTGTCATTAGGTAATGAGCTGCGGTTACTATTGACGCCGTGAATGGGCTGAATGCAAAGTGATTCGAGCGCGGGCCGCCCGCTATCTGACTATCTCTTGTTGAGAGCGGATCAATGGCGTGTAGTGGATAACGCAGAGTGACAAGCACTGATGTAGAGAGGGGGGGGGGAGAGGGGGGGGGAGGGAGGAAACAACACGAGAGGGAGAGGGAGAGGGAGAGGGGGGGGGAGAGAGAGAGAGCTTGCCCTGCCAATAAACCATTAAATAAAACCTAATTGAAAGAGAAGTGATGGAGGGAGGTATGAATACAGTGGGAGAGAGGGGGTGAGAGAGAGAGAGAGAGAGAGAGAGAGAGAGAGAGAGAGAGAGGAAAATGAGAATGAAGAGAGAGAGAGAGAGAAAGGGGGGCGAGGACAAAAGTGGAAGAAAAGAAAAGACCAAATTGTCGAATTTTTTTTTTTTTCTTTTTTTTAAATAGCTTGTTCCCTCTTGTTCTTTTCCTTTGTCCTGCACTTTGTCGCTTTATCACACGGCACAAAAAAAAAAAATGACTTCACTCCCTGAAGGGAGGAGTTAACACTTTCCTCTACTTTTCTTACTGTGGACGAATCACAGGGAAAGAGAGCGACAGACACACAGTCTATTTATTCCAACAGAACTGGGTCAGAACACTCGGCACGTGCGGGCCAGAACCTGCAGTTCACAGAGTGGCCACTTGAGGCTGCGCCACTCGGGAGCGAGCCACTCCCCCACAGACTCCCGTGTTCAAACGGTTCAGCCTCAGAGGAGAGTGAAGCAAGTCTGGTACAAACCACTGCTTTGGACGTATGGGACAACGGTGAGGGGGCGGGGCTTATTCTTATTCCATCCAGGCTTGAAATTGTGCATAATTAAATAAATTTAAATAAATAAATAATACATTAAATTTAAAAAAAAATGTCCACATTCCCTCTTTTGGAGGTTGAAATTAAATCCATACATTTCTCAAATAAATGAAAATATTTATGTTTTGCATTAGAATAAAAAAAAAAAGGAAGAGAAGAATGAAGGAATCGGATCGTTTCAATTGTTCTGATCAATCAAATGAGGAAGTGACATATTTCCAGATCTGGATGATGAAGCATCCATCAGGGACTCGAACCAACAACCCGTCGACGGCAGTTGAGCAGCACAAAGCTAAATGCCACCGGCAGCAGTTGTCGCCATTGATGCCCCTGGAATGTTTACTGTTTACGTTTTCCCTTTTAAAGGTGCAGGAGG
>JAFBJT010109587.1:7544-20326 GCA_016785325.1 Chascanopsetta lugubris
GCTGCACCCCGCTGCTGCTGCTGCTGCTGCTGCTGCTGCTGCTGCTGCTGCTGCTGCAGCTGATTGACGCTGACGTTGGTGGGCGTGAGGATTTCAGGCGGGGTCCCGGAGGGACGGCGTGAGCGTCCGGACACCGCTCTTCCATTTGGAGATGCATGTGTAATGACTTCCTGTTCGTTTTGAGCCTGAGTCTCCTGAAGTTCTGCTCCTTTAATGTTCATTCTCTTTCGGAATCTTCCTGATGATGATTTTAAAAGATGATTATTGATCACAAACATCTCACATTGGAGTCTATAAGACTGTTTAGTCAGTTTGATTGGATATTTAGTTGTTTGGTTGATTGGTTAGTCGGTTGACTGTGTGGTTGGTTGACTGACTGGTTGGTTGGTTGGTTTGTTCTTTAGTTGGCTGGGTGGTTGGTTGGTTGACTAAGTGGTTGGTTGGTTGGTTGAGTGGTTGGCTGGTTGGTTGTTTAGTTGGTTGATTAGTTGGTTGGTTGACTGACTGGTTGGTTGGTTGGTTTGTTCTTTAATTGGCTGGGTGGTTGGTTGGTTGACAAAGTGGTTGGTTGATTGATTGGTTGGTTGGTTGGTTGACTGGTTGGTTGTTTAGTTGGTTGGTTGGTTGACTGATTGATTGGTTGGTTGATTGGTTAATGATTGGTTAATTGATTAATTGTTTGGTGGTTTAGTTAGTTGGTTGGCAGGTTGTTAACTTGGTTGGTTGGTTGACTGGTTGGTTGGTTACTTGTTGTTGACGTGAGAACAGTATTTGTAAACAACAGACAGACACGGGGTTGTAGATTTGAAATCCACAGAGAGAAAGCGGCGGCTCCTCTTGGTGTCGACTTGTCTTCAGGCTGAACCGGAGACTCTGTCCCTCATCCAATAAAGGCTCACTCATTGAATTCCTTGTTGAATGAGATGGGGGAGCCAATGACAAGTGTGGGAGGAGCCTCAACGTGCAAGTAGGAAACACTGAATGGAAGAGTGGACGGTGTTGACATTAGCACAAGCTGCATCACGCCTACAGGAAGCATACATACTGTATACATTTGTAGGAGACTGCTTCTGTTGCGCAATTAAGATGGGCAGAGAGAGAGAGTGTGTGTGTGTGTGTGTGTGTGTGTGTGTGTGTGTGTGTGTGTGTGTGTGAGTGCACCATCCTGTACAAACAACACAGCCTGAGGCTACATCTTCAGATGAGAAGCGAGCGCTCACGTTCTGATGCTCCCAGAGAAAACAGGCCCCCATTTTTAGAATAGATCCACTTATTTCTGAATATCTGAAAACTTGACCTGAAATAACCTCTGCGCCCGGTCAGATTGTGCTGAGTCATGGTGAAGCACTATGCACCGAAAATAGATGATCTGCAGAAGTACTTTCAGGAAGTATACGTAGAATATTGGTCCAAAAATTGTGCACCACAATAACTCCCCCCCTCCCATTCCCTTCTTACCAACTTCTAACCTATAATAGCCTTCACTTATCATTATAACTCAAACCCTGTTGTATTTGTCCACTCTGGGCTACCGTAACAACATGGAGGTCCAACATGGCCGCCTCCATGGAGAAGACTTCCTCCTCCTCATGTCAACATCGAGAAGAATAACTCATGAATCGCACAAATATCAGTATTCAGGTCCTGAATGCAACGTCATCACTTGATATCACAAAGCTCTACACACTCTGCCTTTAAAGGAATAATTGTAGAATCAGTTATATGCACCTTGTGACATTTATTTACATGTTACACATGGATGAGCTCTATTTTGAGAGTGTGCGGCGCCGCCACATCGTGTTGTGCATCAGCAAACACTGAGCGGTGTTGACAGTTTTCTGTTGCATGACAGTCGGTGTCATGTTGCATTGATCTGTGAGAGACAACTGTCTTTTTTTTTTACTCTGCACGTCACCGTGCAACAAACATGCTGAAGATGGAGGACGTTTGTTTACACACAAGCAGCAGATCCTGGATCAGTCAGATCAACATCAATGAGCTCTGGGCTCCATTCAGCATGTCTCTGCTTGTTGTTATTGTTGTTGTTGTTGTTGTTAGTAGTAGTAGTAATATATTGTTGTTGTTATTATTATTGTCATTAGTAGTAGTAGAAGAGGTAGTAGTAGTATATTATTATTATTGTTGTTGTTGTTACTAGTAGTAATATAGTATTCGTGTGGTTGTAGTTGTTATTATTGTTATTGTTATTATTATTATTATCCTCGATAGTAGTGTATTAGTAGTAGGTGTATCAGTAGTATTACTAGTTGTATATTATTATTATTATTATCATGATAATTATTTTTGTTGTTTCTGTTAGTAGTAGTAGTGGTAATATATTGTTGTTGTTGTTATTATTATTATTGTTATCATGATAATTATTGTTGTTTTTGTTAGTAGTAGTAGTGGTAATATATTGGTGTTGTTGTTATTATTATTATTATTATTATCATTATTATTGTTGTTGTCATTATATTGGATATAAAGTCTAGAATGGTCATTCATCAAGAGGTTAGAAGATTGAAAATTCAGAGAAGGCAATCAGGACTGAAGCCAGGCAGAAAAACACACAGACACACACACACACACACACACACACACACACACACACACACGTACGCATGCACGCGAACACACACGCACGCGCACACACATCAGGCATCAGCAGTGTCTTACATAACTCAGTGAGTGATGGCAGCTGAGGACACAATAATACTGCCTTTGGCATTTGTCCTGTGAAAGTTGGACGGGGAGGAAACGGGGTGAGTGGGAGAGGAAACAGTGAGAGAGAGAGAGAGAGAGAGAGAGAGGGAGACAACAAAGCCAGAGCGAGAGAGAAGCAGCAGAAAGTGAATGTGATACTCAGACAGACGATAGAGAGACGGGGGCACAGAGAGGCTGAGAGGCTGAGAGCAGAGTGAATGAAAGCCAAACAATGACAGGTTTTTTTAAATCCCCATCAGCCGGAGGTGAAATGCCTTGTGGGAAAATATCTCCCGAATTAAAGCTGCACGTCGGCCATTTTCAGCTCACTTCTACAAACTCTCTGAAGCCAGTTCTACTAAACTATTAATGAGGTAATATTTCATTAGGCCCATGTGAGACCTCCACTTAGTCAACGATGTCATTGTTGTCACTGAGTGTAGATAAAGACGGACGTAGTAATAGAGCTGGGGGTGGGGCCCATGGTGCTGTTGCAGCATCTACAGAAGGTTGGGCCTAGGTGTCACTCAAGAGGCCACGCCCCTTAATTATGCACAACTTAAAACCTCAACAGAGTAAAAAATGTGCAAGTTAGAAAAAAAAATCACTCCAGCTAAAGTTGACCATTTTAACATGGGAGTCTATGGGGATTGACCCACTATGGGAGTCAGCCCCGAGTGGCCACCCTGTGAACTGCAGGTTTTTCAACTTGAATTGGTGCCTTCAATCTCTACATCAAAATAACAGAATGACAATAATAGCAACAAAAATACACCTGAAATATCTTAATGAATATTAAAGGTGCAGTGAGTACGATTTTGGTCAATTTCACTCACCTCAATCTGTGGATTAAAATTCTATGCAAACATTTTTATTAATCTATAATCGCCAGAATGTTTGACCTCCTTTTCACGTTACCCCGAAATGAGCCCATTAATGTATATTTACATGAGGGGCGGGTCCTCTCTACGGGGGCCGCCATATTTTTCTACAGTAGCCCAGAGAGCGAGAACACACCAACCATCCTTTAAGTTTGAATGACACTTGAAGTCTCCCGCACGTTCAGAAGGGTGAGGGTGGGTGAGGTGATGGATACAACGCGGAACTTCCCCTCTAGATGTCCACCAAATCTTGCACACTGCACCTTTAAGTAAAAATCCAAACGTTGGGAAAAGTCTGACTTTAATTGGCAGAAAGTGAGAATATAAATCGTGTGCTGGTAAACAGGATTTCTGGCTGAAGCTTCATATTCCTCTCCTTTAAGCATCATTTCATGGTCCACCTGCTCATCTTAATAACATCTTCAGACTCGGCTCTGAGAGGAGAACCGGCGCCGCTGCGCTCAGCCGACGTTATCTGTCGTGACGCTGCGCACATCAAAGCAGGTACATTCACCACTTCTTCACTTTTCAGACATCCAGATGAGCCCACAGCCCAGTATCTCCTCTCCTGATACAGAGACAACCCTGGGCAATTAGCTGCTCCATGTACGTCATCCGGCACGTGTGTGTGTGTGTGTGTGTGTGTGTGTGTGTGTGTGTGTGTGTGTGTGTGTGTGTGTGTGTGTGTGTGTGTGTGTGTGTGTGTGTGCATTATGAGGGATAATGGAAGGGAAAAACACTCCCAGATGCATGTGATGCAATTATACCCTTGATTATCTGATTGGGTAATCTACAGGCAGGCTGGACGCGTCCAAGACAAACACGGTGTCGGCCGACTGTTGACTGAGTGTAAACCACACACACACACACACACACACACATACACACACACACACACACACACACACACACACACGAGCATGTGCCCAACGATGCATGGATATAGTGAAAGTCAAACAGAGAGGCGGCGATTTGCATTCGCTGCAAAAAAAAAAAAAAAGTGTCCTAGTATTAGTCTGACTTTAAAGGTGCAGTGTGTCAGATTTGGTGACCTCTAGAGGTGAAGTGTCATGTTGTATTCATCACCCTCACCCTCACCCTTCTGAACATGCAGGAGAAGCTGTGGTCGACTTCACTCGTCATTAAAACTCTAAAGATGTTTAGTACGTCCACACGAGACAATCATGGCGGCCTCCATAGAGTGGACCCGCTCCTGGTGTAAATGTAAACAGTATTAAAGGGCCAGTTTCAGGGTTATGAAAAAAGCTAGTCATGCATTGGAGTGATTATACATTCGTTCTAAATGTCTCATTTTTTAATTTTTTTATTATTATTCTATTTCTATAGATAGAAGTGGCAAAGATTGCCCGAAATCGCACACACTGCACCTTTAAAAAATTGTAATGTGTGAATGTGCAAGAACTATGTTGCTCCACCGGGTCACTGATCTAACCCACAGTGACACCCTGAATAGAGGTCCCACTTTATGAGGACACAGCACGTCTGGGACCTCCTCCAAGGTCGTGCTCTGTGTGTGTGTGTGTGTGTGTGCGTGTGTGCGCGTGTGTGTGAGCACGGTGTGTGTGTATGTGTGTGTGTCCGCACGTGTCTTTCTGCGACGCCTGTTACCCACACACCATTAACTATGCAGAATAGCCACCAAAGAAAAGCAAAGGGGCGGAGCTTGTAATCTGCGCATAGAGACATTAAAGGCAAATGGAGTGTAAATAAGCTCGGATGCGTTTATTTTTAATTCTCTTCGGGAAGTCATAAACTCGTCTGAAGCTAAACTTCTGCTGCTTTTAAACTCACTCCTCCGCCCGTGAAGATGTGCCGGGGAATAAATATTTTTATGACGCCGACAGTGACTCGGCACATTTGGAGGAAGTGTTTACAGCTGGCACTTTGTAACTTTCCATTTTAGTGAGCCGACCCGTTCACTCGCAGCTTCACAGCCACTGACACTGGAGCTTTAACTCTTTACAGAGTCCTGTTCCCATGTTGTACTGTGTTTTCCTCTTCTGTGAATGTGGGAGGGGCTTCGGCTCGCCAATCATGACCGCTTTGCACCACAGGGGGCGCTGCTTCCGCCTTATGAGGCATTGCGATGTCAGCGTTCCGCTTTTTGAGAAATAAGCAACAAAAATAAAAAAAATTAAAAATGCAATGTAATCAAAATATTGATAATGACAATGACCCCTATACGGTTTCAACAGAGAACTATAAAAGTTTATAGTTGGCTACAGATTTGTTAATGAAGTGAATGGGTTCAGTTTAAACTCATATCACATGTCTCCTGTAGGGGGCAGTAGATGCATTACTCAGTAATCAGATTACTTTTTTAATGGCACCTTAAAATGGACAAACCTTGGGAAAGTAAAAACACCATCCGGTTGCTGAGACTGTGACAGAGCAGAGACAGACGTAGGGACACATCCATGTCCTCCTTGCCCACACTGCCTCTACCCGGGCCAACACACCCCCCCCACCCCCCAACCCCCCACCAACCCTAACCCCGCCCCCTCCACCTCTCACCAGGCATATTTTGGAGCTAAAACGCACCATTGAAGCCAGTAACAAGGCAATCCTTGTCCAAGGCCACCAAACCTCACACTGTGTGTGTGTGTGTGTGTGTGTGTGTGTGTGTGTGTGTGTGTGTGTGTGTGTGTGTGCGTGTGCGTGGGTGTGTGTGGGGGAGGAGGTGTCCAGGTATTACTCATCTTGTGGGGACCTGGGTCACATTATAAGGACTTGTCTTCACTGTGTGTGTGTGTGTGTGTGTGTTTGTGTGTGTGTGTACAGTAGTGACCCTGCCCAGGTTATAATTATTTGCTGTTGCCTTTTAGCAGCGCCTCTCTCTCTCTCTCTCTCTCTCGCTCGCTCTCACACACACACACACACTTTGTTTTGTTGTTGTTTCCCATCTTCCTCTTTACTCTCTTTCCCCAGGCTTCTCCTCTCTTCCTCAGTCACTGCTAGAGTGTGTGTGCGTGTGTGCGTCTGTGTGTGTGTGTGTGTGTGTGTGTGTGTGTGTGTGTGTGTGCGTGTGTGCGTGTGTGCGTGTGTGTGTGTGTGTGTGTGTGAGTGTGAGTGTTTAACATGATATCAGTCAAACACGTCCATGTGTGAGCGAAGAGCGATGGTGTTTGGAGGCTGAACACTGAAACCAGATCGTTGTCCTTTTACCATCCACACTTCTGCTGTGCTTGGCAGCCTCTCTCTCTCTCTCTCTCTCCCTCTCTCTCTCTCTCTCTCTCTCTCTCCCTCTCTCTCTCTCTCTCTCTCTCCCTCTCCCCCCCCGCCCTCTCTCTCCTCTCCGCTCTATTCTCTACCTTTCTCTGTCGTTTCTTCTGAATGAACCGATCCATTCAAAAAGGCTGATGCTGCACATCTCCATGGCAACACACACCTGGCTCTGACATCCACTCCACGTTTACTATTATGGTCTGTTTAACTCTTTAGAGGCGTCACTTCATTGATCTGATAAATGATGGGGAGTGTACCTTGTTGAGGGGTTAGAGGAATTGTGACGAGGGTCGAGGGTTCGATTCCCCCCCCCCCCCCCCTCGACTCCTCATGCTCAGGTATCAAGACCCCTGAAACCCACTTCACCCATCCAGGCCTGTTGACTCACTTCCTGGGGGCAGCTGTGGATGAGCGGTTAGAGGAGCTGTCCTCTGACCGGAGGAGCGAGGGTTCGATTCCCACCCCCCACCCACTCAGCCTGTCCTTGGGCAAGATACTGAACTCCACTTCATCTAAGTACCGATGGGACTTTGTGTGCGTCAATGGGAGAATTTGGGCCCTTCCCCTTAAATAGATTCCCCAGCACATGTTTCTGCTTCCTGCTTCTCACCTCGTGCCTGACACAGATACTGATAATGACGATGATGATGACGATGATGACGATGACGAAGGTGGATTCGTTATACAAGCCCTGTGTTCAAGGCCTGACCTCTATTTTCCAGTTTGCACGAAAGGATTTTGGTGTGACTTCCCAAAACCCAAAAGAAATATTGCTATTTTTTTTTTCTCTTTTTCTTTTCCCTCAGACGTTCCATTCCTGGCCTCCCTTATCTCGGATTTGGCGCCTTCCAATCGTACGTGACCCAAAAAAGCGCCACCAGCCAGCAGAGGCCTTCTTCCCCCAAAAGGTCCCGGTCCCGCCGAGACCCCGACTCACAGACAAACCACTTCTGTCCCAGCACAAGGCCTGGCTGTGTGGAGCCGCGCCAAGCCGCAGGAAACCAGGTCAGAACACGCACACACGCGACACATCGCGGTGGAGACCCTCGTTATTTCAATATCGCCCCATTTGTTCTGCATCAGCACCACAGTGAGTCCCGTTCACCTTCAAAATCAAAAAGAATTTCAAAGTAAAAGCGCAGAGAGCAGCCAGTGATGATGTTTTCCAGCTTCTAGTGGAGCAGAGTGCCCGTCTTTGCCTCTGGCTCGTCAGCCTGCACCAGCTTCATGAATACTGCACACACACACACACACATACACACACACACACACACACACACACACACTGTCCCAGTACTATATGCGTTTGGGTGAGAGTGAGAGGACAGAATGAAGGAGAGAGAGAGAGAGAGAATTGATTTGACTAAATTGTTAAATGTCCCTGCTGTGGTTCCTAATGGAAACAGACAAAGGTCACGTTCCAATATAGTCAAACACTGACTTGAACAGAGGTTTCAAGCAGGTAAGGTAAAATGTTATAATCTGATAATATAAAGTTGTATTCGGAGTACTTTCCTTCGTACTACACCTTTAATACTACAATAATCAATCAGTGATCTATAAAGGTTTACGCGTCAATAGAACTGTGTGTGTGTGTGTGTGTGTGTGTGTGTGTGTGTGTGTTTCTCCTCCTCGCAGAGATCACACAGGAGGACACGTTGTCCTCAGCATCTGGTCAACTGTGAGATTCTCTCTCTCTTTTTTTCCGGCAGTTTTAAATTTCGATTCCTCATCACGTCTGTTCCACTGGTGACAGGGTGGGACGGCTAATGGAGCCCGATCATCCACTAACTCAGCGTTCCCTGGATACCGGTTAGCAATGAACACCCCAAGCACCCGAGGGGGAGGGGGGGGGTCAGTTTGATGGGGGGGGGGGCAGTTTGAGTTTCCAGATGAGGGGAGGGGACTTGCGAAGATGGGGAAAAGGTGTGTAGGTCCATGAAGGGGCCACTCGAAGGGCCCCTACAACTGACAATATTGATGTCAGGTGTGCTTGGTTACTATGGCAACCAGTTTAAAGGTCCTGTGTGCCATACTTTGGTGAACTGGCAGAGATGGAATATAAAATAATCCATATCATTTATGTTATATACTATTTTCATCTAGATAATGAAACATCTGTTGTCCTTACTGTAGAATGGGCCCTTTGTGTTTACACCAGGAGCGGCTCCGCTCTATGGAGGCGGCCATGTTGCCTTGTTTCTACAGTCGGAAAAGTGGAACGTACTAAACATCGTTTCAGTTTGAATGACAACTGAAGTCGACCGTAAGTTCTCCTACGTGTCCAGACGGGTGAGGGTGAGGTGATGGACACAACATGCGACTTCACCTCTAGAGGTCAGCAAATATGCCACACTGCACCTTTACATTGCACCGAGCGTCTGCGCAGTATGAAGGCTGAGCCTGTGTGCACGGAGCAGGAGGTTGTGTGAGGTGTTCGTCCCTCCCAGCGTTTGTTCTGTCAACTACAATTACACCACTAATCACAAGGAGAGAAGTGATGAGCCATTCAATCGCTGCTGCTCAGGTTTTCTTCTTCTTCTTCTTCTTCTTCTTCTTCTTCTTCTTCTTCTTCTGCTGTTGTTGTTCACGCGGCCGACGACGTTCCAGCTGCGTCACATTGTACATGGATGATTCTGCCCCTGCAGGATAATCACCATGAATCCCCCACTGCACGGGGAACATGGCACATTTACATATCGTCACCATGTGGCAGAGACAGAACCAGCTCCTCTCACCGTCTGCTGGGTTTATCGCAGCCTGTCACTAGGGGGCGCCGGCACAGTTTGTGGGGTAAAAGAGCAACCTTCAGTAGAGGAGATGCTCATGGAGGTGGATTGTGAAGAAGAAATTCTTAATCTCAATAACATTTATTCCTGGTTTAGAATAAAATATTAAGTCACTTTGAAAATTTTTGATCACGCACTTAAAAAAAAAAACATCAGTACGATTATTTTAGATTTTAATTCTTCCTCACAAAACGTACACACTGGACCTTTAATCACATCATAAATTAAATCAAATCAAATTATATAATATCATCATATTGTGTATTATTATTATATAGATTCATATTAGAAAGAAAAATCCTTTTCACTTCCACGCATTTCACTGCAGAAATCTTACAGGGCTGCAACAAGTAATCTGTTTGGTAATCACTCAATCTAGTCATTGAAATGAAATGTAGTAATCTAGATTAGTACAAACGAACCTATTAGTAATTGGTCACTGAGATCGTTGGCAGTTACGATGCAAGTACTGGATTGCGTGTATCTGTGTAGACGTGTGGCACGTGGCAGTGAATACGTTATAATGCACCACAGCTGTTATAGAGCGCTATAACAGGGTTGTTCAGCCTATGGCTCACGGGCCAATTGTGACAGGTTTTCACTGGACCATGTGACGTGACGGCTGTGATTGACATGTGACATCACCTCTGATCGTTCATGGCATTATCACGTTATTGAACCTTGAGCCCCTGCTCCATAAAAACATATTTCCTGCATGTACAGTTACTCCGCTATTATTTTGAAGTACTTCAGTGTAAAAGCGGACACGTTGTTTTGCAAATAACCGGCTGGACATTGAAAAAACTGTATCTTCTTCATAGCATTCATTGATTGTTTCATAAAGTGATTATGGTGAAGCCATTATCCAGGCAGCACATCTGGGGTCATTAAAGGTCAGGCCTCGCTCCTGTGCTCCTCTTTAATGTGGAGGTTTGAGAGCACGTGCGCTGAGCCACCGTCCAGCAGCTCCCTGATAAACACTCACAGGCTTTCAAAATATTTGGATGTGACCTCAGACTGATGCGCGCGCACACACACACACACACACACACACACACACACAGTCATGGGGCTGGCAGAAACTTGGCATGCTAAGTGCACCTTCCATTTGCTTATCAGCGACACAAACACAGCGAACAGCTCAGTGATGATGAGCGAATTAACAGCAGTTGTCAGGCTGAAGGTAAACAGCAGTGTGTGTGTGTGTGTGTGTGTGTGTGTGTGTGTGTGTGTGTGTGTGTGTGTGGGGGGGGTGGTGGGTGTAATTTAATTGGGCTTGTGTGCATGTGTATGTACTTATGTGTGTTACTGTTTATGTATCTATATATATGAGTGTGTGTGTGTCTATGTGAATGTGTGTGTGTGTGTGTGTGTGTGTGTGTGTGTGTGTGTGTGTGTGTGTGTGTGTGTGTGTGTGTGTGTGTGTGTGTGTGTGTGTGTGTGTGTGCAGCACTAATGGGACCACTGAAGGGTCTCAGAGACTCGGGCCTGTAAAACACACCATCATAATAAAACAACACACACATGCATTGGAACATGGACTCTAACATGTCATGTGGACATACCATCACACACACACACACACACACACACACACGCACACACACACACACGCACGCACGCACACACGCACGAGCAGAGGCCTGCAGCAGCGGGGAGAAGGTCACTCTCTCAGCGGTATCTCCCCCCTCGCCCTGCCCGGGCGCAGGCGTCCACCGCCGGGACTCGTCCTCTTACCTGGTCCCGCGGAATGCAGGGCAGCGAGGTCCGGCGGTGCGACCTGCTGCTGTTGTTGTGACCGTGCGCCATCATCTCCGAGGCCGCTATGGAGCTGGACCTCCGTCTCCTTTTGAAGACAGGGATGTCCTCCTCCTTCGCCCCGGTCACAGAGCCACAGCACCCCGTCCCGCTGGTCCCTGAGGCCGGCAGGAGCCGGTCAGCATACCGCGCAAGCAAAACCCCCAGCAGCCCCAGCAGGTAGGCCAGGTGGGGTCTCCAGCTGGCCCGGACCCTGCGCAGCGAGACGAGGGCGACGGCGCGGATGGCGGCGACGCAGACGAGCACCGACACCCCGGGACCCGGGCGGAGGAGCGGCAGAGCCCCGCAGCCCAGGCAGCCGAGGACTACCAGGGTCGCGGGCAGCGAGGGCTGCTCCTCCTCGGCGCCGCGCAGGAGCGAGCGCGCCGCGGCTTCGCCCGAGTGGCACAGCGCTAGCAGGAGGAGCGCGGTGCGGAGCGGCACGCCGCGGCGGTTCAGGTAGAGTCCGAGCCAGAAGAAGGCACATACGAGGGCGAAGAGCGGGGAGACGCCGTGACACAACAGCTCCGCTGCGCAGCCCGCCGCCGAATGAAGACGCAAAGCGGGACCGCTGCTATTTCCGCTCCTGCCGCTCCTGCCGCTCTCGCCGCTCCTGCTGCTGCCGCTCGCTGCTGCTTCTGCCGCTGCCGCTGCTGCTGCTGCCTCAGTTGCTGCTGCTGCTGCTGCTGCTGCTGCTGCTGCATCCCAGTCCACCAATCTGAGCAGCAGAGCGAGAATAACGGAGACGGAGGCGACGCACGCCGCCGACGACACTCTCCCGCAAGTCCATGTCACGGCGCGTGTCAGCCACCGCGGGCCCCCCTGCGCGTCCTGCCGCAGCGCGGACACGCATGTCCTCACGTAGCCGCCGCGCTCCAGCGCCGCCCGGGGATACTTTTCGTGGGCGCTCCTGGAGGAACCCCTGTGCCCGTCCGCCTCCAGGGCCATGACGGGGTCAGCACACGCCGCTCACGCCGGGGCCGGGTCTCGAACCTGCGCCACCTGGACCCTGTCCAACATGGCCTGTGCGTAAATTGGCACCCAGGACCACGGGGTCAGGTGATGCTGCAGGATGAAAACAAAAGAGTCCAGATGTGCTGGAAACAGCTGGAAGATGGTGTTTACAACTTTCTCTGAAGTTTCGTCTGAAGTGAAGTTTTAGAAACTCTCAACAGTGAAACCAGGGAACCACATTTTGAAAAAGACACCTTCCCCTGGTGTTTCACACATTTAGGCCACTGCCTCCTCACACACTCCCTCTCTCTCTCTCTCTCTCTCACCCTCCCTCACCCTCCCTCCCTCTCTCTCTCCTCCCACTCCCCCCCCTCCTCCTCCTCCTCCTCCCCCTCCTCCTCCCTTATTTTCC
>JAFBJT010109588.1:2738-24269 GCA_016785325.1 Chascanopsetta lugubris
CTCCCCCCCCCCCCCGCCCCCCCCCCCCCCCCCCCCCCCCTGCTCTCGCTCCTCCTCTCATCCAACATGCAATCCTCTCTAACTCTGCGGTCCGGAGCTGCACCACCAGACATCGACAGAGTCGGCATTAAGCTATGAAAACACAAATATCTTGAGATTTTGTCCAACCAGCATTCTTGGTGCCAAGTACTGTCTTCGCCCTCTCATTGATTGAGGGGGTGGGGTGGGGTGGGGTGGGGTGGGGTGGGGGGGGTGAAACTCTCTATTTACTATCAACTAACAGATGCTGTGTGTTCTCATGACAAAGTGCCAAACTGGCCCTCGATTGTGTTTCTTTTTTTTTTCTTTTGTTTTTCTTTCACTCATTCGTTTAATCGTTGTTCTTTGTGGAACGAATTTTTTTGCTGAAAATATAGATATAGAGAAATGATATTATATATAGTTATATATAAATGTGTACAAAGGAGAAAGTATATAAATGGGGTTTTCTCAGCGGGGATCTATGCATGACTTATTTTCAAAGACAACGGCGGCGCAATGGGACACTGTATCCGTCAATGCACGTTTCCCCAATCTACTCCATCCGAATCTCATCGCTCCGCTTTGGACGCGGGTCTGTTCAACCTCAAAGAAGAAGAAGAAGAACAACATCACAGGAAGTCCTGAAGTGAGCCAAAAGAAGAAGAAGAACAAGAACAAGAAGAAGAAGAAGAACCCTCCTCCTCCTCCTCTGCCCCCACCCCCCGGTGCTCATTCATTATTTCACAAAAGAGTCAAGATGGTGTCACTCATCCATTCGTTGTTTTTTTTCATTTCATTTCGTTTATTCCCAGTTGAGCCGCTCTCCCATCATGCAACTGTAGCGACGTCCTCCCTCCATCTGCTGTGTGCTCACTCCAGGTCGCAGCTCACTCCCTTGTTTTTTGTACTCCGCCCCCTCGCCCCATCGGCACCACCCCCCTCCGCCTCCCCACCAACGTCGTTTGCGCCGATCGCTCGCAGCCGCCCCCCCCCCCCCCCCCCCCCCCTCCCCCCCCCCCCCCCCCCCCCCCCCCCCCCCCCCCCCCCCCCCCCGAACGGCCCGCACCTCCACTGTGTCGGCTTTCCCGAGCCTCGGCGCTCGAGCCCCGCGACGGGGATGGAGCGTCCGACGAAAACCTCCCCAGCGCACCGAGGGTAACCGAGGCAGAAGAAGAAGGAGGAGCAGGAGGAGGAGGAGCAGGAGGAGGGGGAGGAGGAGGAGGAGGAGGGGGGTCCGGACTTCAAGTCCAAATGGATCGCAGGGGATGAATCCAGGATGTCGACTGAATTGATGTGCTGTTTCTTGAGCCCACGGGTCACCTGTGATTGCCTCAATCCAGCACAGGGCTGTCCTGTGTTTGTTTGTTTGTTTGTTTGTTTGTTTGTTTGTTTGTTTGCCATGATATTACTGCCGAATCAGAAGGTGCGAGAGGGTCAAGAGGTTTTGTAAAAGGGGGGGAAGGGAAGTGCACAATGTCAAACACAAGACCACTGCCTCGGGCGTGTCGCTGGCGGCGCTGTGGCGTCGGAGGAAACAAAAAACAGGTGCAGGCTCGAGAAAGACTCACTTTGCCAAATGTGGAGAGGACGAAGGGACCAGGAGGAACCGGAGGGCTCGTCTCTGACGGACCATCCGTGCGGCCAGATCCCCCGCGAACACTTTTGTACTCTCCCCGGGGGGCGACGACGGGGCTGGACGTGAAAACACAAAGCAGCTCGGTCCTTTTCAGTTTGTCTATTTTATAAAAGCGACACTTGAGGGTGCTGTTCTGTCAGATTCACCACAGCTCTGCCCCCCCCCCCCCCCCCACCCCCACCCCGACACTAACCCCAACCATGAGAGGAAGGGGGAGAAAAGAACAAATCCAATCAAACAGGCAGAGACACACATCGGGCGGAGGATCCAAACTGTACATTTTTAAGTGTAAGACAAAATATTTGTAAATATTAAGTTTCTTGTTTGTTTTTTCTTTCCTTTTTGAGTGAATGAATGAAAAGGCTTATTTTGTGGCGACATAAGACAACAGGTGCAGTTTGCATTAAGAGACGGGTTCAAATTAGCATTTCTCATTTTGCCCCCTCACCGCTCGCTATGACGTGGCTTCTCTGTAGCATCGTGATCATGTAGCAGTTAGCATCCCATGCGACACCGGGCCGGAGATGCCGTTGTTGGCTTCAGATCTCAATACTTAAGATCAGAAATGTGCTCATTAAAGGTGCAGTGCGTACCATTTCGGTCATTTCGGTCACTTCTAAAAATGTGACTGACATTTTCATGAATTTATAATCACCTGAATGTATTAATTCTTTACCCCATTTACCCTTAAATGAACCCTTTAATGTGTAATTACATGAGGAGCGATCCTTGCCATTATTTCATTTTATTTTTTACAGTAGCCCAGATTGGACGTACCAAACACCTCTTGACATTTAATGACAAATGAAGTCTACCATAAGTTCTCCAGCATCCTCAGAAGAATTAGGGTGAGGTGACGGATACAACGCGCAACTTTACCACTAGATGTCACCGAATCCTACCCACCGCACCTTTTAAAGTGTGTTCTTCGCGATGAGCTCGCAGCTCGAGCCTCCACTCATTGTCGTCGTTTCTCCCCATTATTGTCCAACATCTTGTTTTGAAAAGGCTCTGCTCCTGTGCAGCGTGATGTCCAGCGGCTACAAGATCGGATAAAAGCCACCTTTGCCTTTTGCTAGCTAACGGATGGAACGGCGTCGCAGATACGCGTGTGTACGATTCAATGCAAGCTCACCTCACATGTAGCATTGTTTACATGTTGCCACTGAAACACCTGTGGGACAGACACGAGGGCTTTGATACCATTAGATGCCTCATACGTATATCCTCATCGAGCGACGCCATCACACATGCTGTCCGGAACCTCACACACACACACACACACACACACACACAAACACCTGGTGATGAACGGAGGCGGCGCTGCGATGTAGCAGATAACGCTCACCCTCTCCAAAGGGAGTAATCACGGGTGTCCACAGTGGATCGGGCCGCACGCACGTGGACACACGCTGAACCAAAGTAGCTCGCTGCCTCCTCCCCCGTGGCTCGAGAGCTGCATTCACGCAACAGGAAGTGCATTAGCATTGCGCGTGAGCCATGCACGAAAGCACACAGTGACCAAGCCCACAATGGCCGACACGTATACATAAACGCTCAGCTTGCGGATTTGCACCTGTTGTCTTGTTTTTACATTCTTTGTTGAATTCAGAAGCCGAAGAGTCGAAATGAAGAAAATGTTAAATAACGGAGATATAAAAAAAAATTTAAAAAAAAGATGATTATTAAAAAAAACAAAGTAAAACTATATAAATAAATGAGGTGACGATATTTCTGTTTACTTTAGAAGTTATTATACACTGTATGCTGTGATTCTGATCTGGGAAACATTAAAGACATTCATAGCCAGACTGATGTTTTCGCCTCTTTATTCTGTCCCAGAGTTTTTGACTATTGCTGCACAGTGCAGTGAGTTGCGTTAATGGTAAAGACGCCAGGTGTCATAGCGGCAAGACCATAGAGACTGTAAATACAGCTCACAGATTCATCCAGCCATCGCCAAGGATCCAGAGTTCGAAAGGGTAGATCCCCTCTCTATCCCAGCCTTCATTGCACTCCACGGGTAATCCAGATTTTTTCAAGGGGGTAAGAAGTGACAAGATGCACAATGCTAAAACATTAGACTTGAAAATGAAAATGTTTGTATTTGTTTCTGATTGTGGCTCAGGCAGCTGTGGTGCCATTTGTCTTCAGAGTCAGTCTCTGAAGAAGCGTGAGACATAATCCAGGGAGGAGCTGGATGTTTGAAATTTAGCCCCCACCCCCCAATGTTGGACTTGTATTGGTCTAATGTCTATATCATTATCATCATTATCATTATCATCATCATCATCATTACTATTATTATTATAGCAATTATACAACTACTAATTATGATTATGATTAGTATTATTATTATTATTATTATTATTATTATTATTATTATTGTTGTTATTATTATTGTCATTATTATTATTATTATTATTATTATGTTACTGGTACGAATGGTAGTTGTAGAGGTTGTATAAGGGAAGCAAAATACAATTTCAGTGAGTAAAAAATTGTTGCGTACTATGAGTGGTCATCAACATGAGATAATCTTTACAGATACAGATTTATTTGATTATCTATACCTTGAGATAGAGTATCATTATTATTATTATTATTATTATTATTATTATTATTATTATTATTATTATTATTATTATTATTATCATCATCATTTCCATTATCATTATTATTATCATCATCACCATTATTAATAATTATACAACATTATCATATTCTCCAAACAGACCTATCAACAATATTGAGAGAAAAAACTGTGACATTTGAGGCAATATGATTGGACGTATGTTCCTCTAGCTCCGCCCCCAGCAGTTTGATCACATGACTCATGACCCTCGCGCACCTGGCTAATTAGTACACTGCCAGTCAACACTAGCACTGCCCAGCGAACCGTCCGGTGAAGTTCTGCCCCAGACCTCCTCCTATCAGCGGCTTTATCTGAAAGGTAACAGCTCAAAACAGTTCTGGCCGTGTCCAGTGGCTCCCGTCAAAGTTGTCGTTATGTTGTATCTTTGTAGTTGTGTGTAGCCTGTTAGCCTGTTAGCCTGTTAGCCTGTAGCTTGTTGCTACCGCCTGATAAGAGAACAGGGTCAACTCGGCCGTTTTCGCGTCGTCTAAAAAACTAATAAGAGTTCAGGTGAAGGTTGTGTTTTGTTTACGACGCGCCTCAGAGCCACGGTGTTTGAATGTGTCCATTTTCCCACACTAAAGAGATGGCCAATGCCAACCGCTAAGCTAACTGCTAGCTTGGTCAAGTGGTCGTTTTTCTTCTCTTGTCGTGTTGTTGTGCCGTTAACCCACTTTAATAGGTTGTAGGTCAGTGTGTCCTTTGGATTTCCCTCTCAGACACTGATGATGAATATTTTTTTTAAAAGAGAGAGAGAAGTTACTTCAGGCACAAGGGGACATTTTAGGTGGGCGTTCACTCTCTTTCATGTTCAAAAGAAGATAAGGACATTTTATACCACAGAATAAAATCCCTATTTTCTGAGACTGGACATGGGAAAACAATTCACAGCACTGTTGTGTTAGGCTGTTAAAGGTGCAGTGTGGAAGCTTTCTGTCATTTTTGTCACTTCCAAAAAATATCACAACACAATTACATACTGACATTTTCATGAACTATACCTTTTCTTCCACTACCCTTAAATGAGCCCATTATTGTATATTTACATGTCCTCTTTATAGCGGCCACCATCTTTTTTCAGTTGCCCAGAGCTGATGTACTAAACATCTTTTGAGTTTTATTGTCAACTGAAGTGCCATAGGTTCTCCTGTGCGCTCAGAAGGGTGAGGTGATGGATACAACATGCAGCTTCACCTTTAGATGACACACCTTTAAGGGTGCAGGATGGAATGTTGCCTTCTGCCACTCCTCTCTCGCTTCTGGCAAACACTGTCACAATACGCATTCCACATGCAATATGATTTAGTTACCTGTGCAGCAGCATTGAAGGCATCTCTTGCTAGCTTTAATTCTCCCAAACAAAGCATGACTGGACTGCTGAGTTGAGTTTTACTTTACGTTTGTTCATTTCCAGGTCGGAGCAGAGCGCTGAGCTGATATGAGCATCCCAGAGAGCTGACAGGACTGGGAGCAAACACTGTTGCTGGATCTCTCTCAGTCTGACCTCGTGCCTTCTGTTGGCCACATTCACACATCGGAATGACAACAGGCAACATCAATTCCTCCTGACCAGGTGAAGTTGGCAGCACAAGTTTCCATGGCAATCTCCCCAACAACGTGGAACGATGGATTGATTGATTGATTCTTTATTTCGAACATTGTTCTGTCCCAACAAATGAGACCAATATTCAAATAAAACTACAAAACTCTTAATTAGTCTTTTTAGTCTATGTTGCTGCCCACTGCCCATTTAACACAGCCGTTAAATCTGGCCTCTCCCTCCCCACCCAACACTAGATTGACTTTGTGAGTTTGTCACAGCATACACCGCAAGCAACATTTTTTCAATGTAATTCTTTAACGTTGATCCTTTAGCAAACAGTCGAGCCTATCAACTAGCACTTTACTGACTGAACTCACAGAATCGTCCTGTGCGCTGCAAAACAATGAGACAAACACGGACAGTCTCACCAACAGGTCCACTGGCTGGCAGAGAATCCTGTGGGGATCTCCTGCTTTAAGGGTCAGGGACTTTTTGTGGACATTGAACAAAGGGGACGCTGCAAGAGAAAGTCTGGATGCTGTCACTTTGACGTCTGCATGAACGAATGCAGCTGCCAGATGTTGTAAGGATGCGCTGTGCGCACCTAAAACAACTTTTGAGATGTAATGAGGTCGGTAGTTTGTGACTCTGCACTATTTCTGTGGATTGATGTTATAGGACGAGCAGATGGATTCTGGAGGATCGTGTGATGAGCAACGCCCATGTGACGTTGGATGTGGTTTGCTCAACAGCTGACAGTCATTCCAGGGACGAAGAAATCTCACCTGTCTGATACCAGGTAATAACATCTGCATACTGACTGTACCCAGGTGGTAATGGAATAGTTTTGGGGGCATGGTATTGAGAACTGCATAATTGTCAAGTTTTAGATTAAATTTTTTCTCAATAATCAAAACATAAGGTGGAAATATGAAATGGTATTTATAATACAATATACTGTAACTGGCCTGTGTGGCATACACAATGTGAAGATAACAATGTGTACACTTAGACTTAATGTAATAGAAGAAATATGGTAAGTAGTTATGATTTGAAAAGAAAACCGCCGCTATAATTTTATGTTTGAAGTGACAGGGATACCAGAGTCTGAAAACAGTGTTGTGAAACAGAAATATTTCTTCCTACAACAGGAGGCAACAGACTACACCCAGTCACATGTGGTGTCACCCACTTCCTCAAACTTCATAACCACCACAGGGCAGACGTATCAATCACATTTTTTTAGCAGGTTTACAAATCCCTGGTGTACCTGGTAACTTTAGTCAGTGTTAGCTCCCCACACACAAAACATTACGCACAAACTAAGACTTGTGATGACACAAGTGATTTTAGAAAATAATCTTACGTTGATATTAAGTGAGTATTGAAAAGTGATTAGATTATTGTTGGATATTTGATGCTGTGATTTCTACTTCAGGAAGCAATGAAAAAAACTTTGTTCAACTCACCACGGTCTCTTTATTAAACTTGTTGAAAGACATACGTCATGGTCATAGTAACAATAATTGAATGAATGGTCTTTGTCTTTCTTTTAACGTATAATGAATTGGCAACAGTAAAATATGTAAAAACAATACATCCGTAACCCCATTTGATAAAAGAAAAAATAACTTGTGTATGACCTACATGTAGATATGTGTATTTTTCATACATCAGAAACATCAATATTTTAAATTCAAAACGTACGTGAATAAAAATCATATTCTGACTGGCACACTAAATGAGATACTTTGACATTTCTTAAAGAGACAGTGTAGGTAAAAAAAAAAAAGCATCTAACATTCAAAGGCATTTTTTCAACAGTAATGATCATTTTTGTATGGTTTGGTAACAACATCATGATATTGCACTTCATCTAATGGTAAAATCAAGCTTTCTTGCAAGATTTGCGTCTGTTATTTACATGTACTCCAGTGTGCTGAATATCTGTCCATCATTATGCATTTCAATTAGCGCATCAACATGAGACTTGAAGAAGATTGTTCCTTTTAAATACTTCAATATCTCTGACAATAATTGATCCAAAGAAAAATAATAAAAATAAGATATTTGAGAAAAAAACATGCATATTGACTGCAACACTTTTCTTACATTGAAATAGTGAATATTTAATCCCACTGGTTCACACACGTTTTTGACCACATACAAACTGAGTCATGTGTTAAAGATACAGTACATCTAAAGCAAAAACTGCATTTCACATTCAAATTCATAAAACATTGTTTCAACTGTATTTTTTCAGATATTTTTAGTGAGAACAAAATATAAATCCACACTAATATAGTAGATTCAGGCTTCGACATAGCATACATACCCACATTTTACTTATATTCTTGTATGTGACTGACTATCAGTACGTATATTTCAGTTTGCAGATTATTTTGTTTTGTGCCTGACATGTCTAAGATAAATGTATACACTGATTGGTTTAAAAAGCCTTGTCAGGATGAAGTGCGTCTTTCTAACCAGACAGCTTTTTGCCTTTTAACTCATGTTGAATGATTCCTTGAGGCTCTTTTTTGCCTGATCACATGAGATAGACTTCCATGATGATGGAATATCCGCGCTCTTTCTATCATATTCGAATGCAAACATCTCATTGAACTTTGCCATTACATATTTCCAGTAGTCTGATGCATGAATGCTTCTATCTGGAGGAATTTTCCAGTCTGGGTAAACAACTCTGTAGGTTTTGTAAGGATGCCATTTATCCTTTGTACCAGCACAACAAAAATACCTTTTACCCATCACAGATGATGTGCATATGTCTGTGATGAGCTCTTCAGTGGGATCCCACCAGTAACCGACCAGACCCTGTGGTCTGTGCAGTGAAGCTGAATGCTCAGAGTGGTCACCACCTCCTGACGTACAGGGCTCTGCACAGAAGGGGCACTGTTTACCACATCCAAGCACTTGTCCGAAAAGTTCATCTTGAGGTCTGACATCAAGACGTTTCAGTATGTCATCAATCTTTGTTTTTGCAAACTCTTTTTTCAGTGCTTCTTCCATTTCGTTCACACACTCTGTGAACCATTGAGCAAACTCTTCCTGATTTGCTTCGTTCAGGGTCATGAATTTCCCTAGTGCGTCCTGGTCAATGGTGAGTTTATCACCAAGTTCCTGACAGAAGTTGTTAATGAATGTCTTCAAGTCACCGCTTGTTTTCTTTTTGGCCTTGTTAATTGCATTGTTTATGCTGTTGATACTTGGTTCAAGATGTTGATTCACAAGCTCCATGATCCTTGAACCATTTGAGAAGTGTACAGCTATTTGGTCGAGTACCCACTCCCTCACATAGACCTCATATGAGCGAATATACCTGACATAATCTCTAAAGTATTTGTTTTCAAGCAAATCCAGTAGAATTTCATACCTGGACTTAATTCTTGTTTCAAATTTCGGTAGTCTTTTCATTTCTTGAATGATTTCAAGACCCAGTTTCTTGTAGACGTACTCTTTAACTGCAGGCTTCAAACATCGTGTTGTGAATTCCTCTGCCTTCTTCTGGCTCTGGTCTCGTTTATGGAACAGGTCTTTGAAACTGTCACAAAATAATGTTTTGTGATTGTTTAGACATATGAAGAGGTCGTTTTCTTCAAGGAAATCGTCCTGCATCTTCTGAAAGTGTCGCGCTGCATCTCCACAGATGTGCTGTTTCAGAGAAACTTCAAACTCAATGTTCGGTGTAACATCTTGAATCTTTTGCAGCCTGTCATCGATAATGTGAAGGATTTCCTGGATGTACGCCTCAGAGTAGTTGTTTCCTCTCTTTGATTCAATCTTTTCTTTCACATATTGAGAGCATTCATCAATGATGCTGTCAGCAATATTTTGTACCCTGATCGTGGGATCTTGAATAGGTATGTAACAGCTTGCCATTTGTTGTAGTTGCTCTACCTTTTTTTTTGGTTTGTATTTGAAAGGTTTTGTGCCAGAATCTTGCAGATATCCTGCACTGATAGTGGGATCTTGACTCTTTCGAAAACCTTGCACATGTTTTTGTTTTCCTTTGGATTTTGGTGTTTTGTCACATTCTTGCTGATTACTTTGTCTCAGCAACTCCCATGCACGACTGGGCTGGAGATTTTCTCTCAAGTAGTGGAAAACACTATTGGAAACATTTGTTGGCTTTTGTTTTGTGAAAGTCAGTTTATTCACTGTTTCTTTCCACATCTTATCGAATGCTCTGTCCAGTTCTTCATCTGTCATCTGGACTTTTTTCTTTCGACATTCATCGATCAGTTCACACACTGCCTTTTCAATTTCTTTTGTGTGATTGTCCTTAATATTTTGAAGGTCTGTCTTCCCCGATTTGATGTCTACTGCTGCAGTGAGTTTACCGTTGACTAAACTCTCCATGGCCTGTCGAAGGCTCCTGGCACTGTTTTTAAAGACCTCTTCATATTGTTTTACTAAACCAACACGACCCTCTCTTTGCCTGAAATAGTTTGTCAGTTTGTCAAGAAGCTCTATCTCCATGTCTGTCAGCTTTATGGAGACTTCATTTCTCAAACTCTGGATGAGTTCTTCCATGTCAGCTTTTGCAGATTTTGAAGCAGGTGTTCCAAAATTTGCAATTGTGGTTTCAGCATCTACTATCCATTTGTATATGGAATCTTTGTATTCCCATTCCCAGTTGTGGTATTCTTTGCATAAACTCGTGTATGCTTCAGCTACTAGACTGTTTTTGAAGCTAAAGATGAAGTCTTCATGCTTAACTGCCCACCACAAGCTTGACATCCACCCTTTAAACTCCAAAATATCTTTGGCAACAGACTCACAATTTCCTAGTAGATGGGCGATGTTTTTCTTAAGCTCATACAAAGCTTCACTGTAACCTGCATTGACTGATGCCATTGGTGGGTTTCCATTCCAGAGACCAGGAATGTACCAGTTCCCAGTGTCTGCACTGTACTCCATCACATCTGTAAAGGACGTGTTATTTTCTTGCTTTTCCATCTTAGCTGCTGCCTGCGTCATTTCGTTCAACTGTTCCAAGAGCAGTTTCCTGTCTCTTAAGTTGTTCTCGTCAGCTGAAACATCTGACACATTCTGGTGAACAAACTGGCATATAGGCTTTTTGCCCACATCCGTCATTCTGAGAAAAGCATGTACAACAATTTGCAGAATGTCCTTCATCTGTGTGGCATTCCCCATTGCAATATTGATAATAGTGATATCACTTAGCCCCACAACAAGAGTTGCAAGTTCGTTGTCATGCTCATAGCTGTCATCCAGTTGTGCAAGTTCTGGTGACTTTAAGCCTTCAGTGTCGATGATCACCATGAAGTCACAGTGGAGAATGTCTTTAAGATCGTCATTGATTCTGATAAGCAACATGAAAGCACCTCGAGTGCATCGTCCACTGCTGACGGCAAACTGCACTCCAAACATGGTGTTCAGAAGAGTGGATTTTCCTGTGTTCTGAACTCCAAGAACTGTCACCACCAGTATCTTGTTCTTTGGAGAAACCAGTGCATTGAGTTGAGAGAGAACATCGCTCACCCATGTGAGAGGCATGTTGGATGCATCTCCATCTACAAGCTCAAGAGGAAACCCATCAAGCAACAGTTCTGCACAGATTTTGGGAAGACGCAGTAGCTGTTTATGTGAAAGATTTGTCTCTGAAAGAGAAACGAAAGCTTCGTAAATTTGACCCATTTCACGGAAGAAGTGTTCAGTTCCCAGTGAGCCGTCAGAAATCTTTTTATCAATGACTTTGATCGCTTCTTTGTTCTCTGGATCCTTGCATTTTTCCTTGTACTGCTTTCTTAGGTCTGAAAGTGTCTCTCGAGACAAGTTGTCAAGATTCATTCGCATCCATTTCAGGAAGTACTGTCTCTCAATTCCTGGGCTCGATATTGAGCTGATGAAGCACGTCATGGCATCTGATTGTTGTTTTGAGTTCTGTTTCTGACGAAGTTTCTCTTTCTTTTCCTGAAGCTCATCCTTGTATTTTTCTATGTTTTCAGACCCAATATTTTTGAGATGAAATTCTTCTTTTTCCAAATTTGTCAGTTCCTTCCATATTTCACCATGCAATGGTAGCTGATCTGCTTTGTATTTAAGGACGTTTTTGATTTTTGATGTTATGGCATCTGCATTTTTCTTGCCCGTCTGACACACTTCACAGTCTTCATCAACCAAGATTCCTAGTTCATGTGCAATGTCAGCCATCTTGTCAATGCTCATCCTCATGGTTGTGGTCTCAATTACACCGTTGACTGATTTACGCAAACTTTTGACGATGTCCTTTACATTTGTCTGCTTGGTCTTTAGAATGATGTTCTTGGTCAAGCCCAGCTTAGTAGCTACCTTTTTCAGAACATCCATGTTGAAAGATTTGCTTTGATTGTTACCTACCAAAAACAACTGTGTATTGTGGTGGATGTTAGTGAGCAACTCACACTCTGGGTCCAAATTGTCAAAGAACACAAAGACTGCAGCAGATGTCTGACACAAAAAAGAGAACTGAGTGTCAAATGAAGCAATGTCCCCACGGAGGTTAGCTACAGCCACTGGCTCACTGAAAACGTCAATGGTTTCATTGCCACAAGGAAGGTACCAAGTGATTTCAGTCAATCCATTGGATATTCTTCTTGGAGTGTTGCCACACTCAGTGTCATGGTGGACAAAGGTGTCATGGTACTGCTGAGAATTGCTCAGAAGCTCATTTAGAATCTTTGACTTGGACAATGCACATTCTCCCAGTCTCACAAAGGATATCATTGGAAGTTCAGACTGAACAATTCTTTCCTCAACGCAGCCCCTGGATCGTACAAGTGACTGCGGTCTGTACCTTGTAACAATATCTCTCATTGCCCAAAGCATGAGTGTGCACTGCTCTGTATCACAATTCTGAAGCAGCAGAGGCACAGAAAATTGGCACATAGACATTTTGAGTGACATTTGCTGTTGTAAAAAACCATCAGAACACAGGAAGAGTGCAGTTACAACATCAAGGGGGTTTACCATGTCACTTGAGTCTGTAATGTCATCCAAATGACCAAACTCAAATTCAGTTATTTCTGATGCTGACGCACATGGTCTTAAATTCATTGCTGTTACATTTACCATCATCAGTTTCTTCAGGAAATACCATGGAAGATCTGACTTGCACTTGATGTCTTCATCGGTGATGGTCTTTCGATCAATCTGAAGTATTTTGCTCAGTGTTAGCTTCTCTTTGTAGTGCTGCTCCAAGCCCAGGTCCTGCAACACCGTCTGCAGTCTTCTCTCTGTGGGTATGAAAACAATTGTCCATAAACCCATCGCATATGAGGCTAATAAGATTAAACTGTTATTACTCAATAAAAGCGCTGTATCAGGGTATTTGCCCACCCAGGTATGTGACCGCCAGACCTGCCTTAATCTCTGAACCTGTGAAATACTATTTAGACACATGGAGTCAAAAGTCTTGTCTGGGCAGTGAGCCCTGATAATTGAATCAAATATACAGAGAAGGAATGTCAGTATGTTGGTGTGATGAGATTTTGTGCCACAGGCACCCTTCTGATAATTACATGAGTGGTTTTAGCAAAACTTTAGAGAGAGAGATTTAAGCCTGAAAGTTCCATTGACTTGGCTAGATGTCGCTAAAAATCACACACTGTCCCTTTAAAGAAAGTATTGCTATAATATCGTATCGTTATCGTGACCTCCATATCATGTATTGTACCGTATCGTGAGATTAGTGTATCGCTACACCACTACTCCCTAAGCACTTTTTGGCCTCTTTGTTCTATCTTAAGACAAAGCCCTTAATGTCTTTGGATCACACTGTGCGCTAAGTCATTGATTGTACGTTGATATTGATACGTACGTTCAGTCTGTGGTCTTGATTGACGGTTTTCTTCTGCACCATATGGCTCCATCAATTCCAAAAGGTCCGTGACCTTTTGAGAGGAAACTCACGTGTTATCTTCATTAATGATTCATTATCTTGTTCGCAATCACTGAAACGGTCTATACTTTTTTTTATTTTATTGTTCATGTGAATTTACAAAAAAATCAAGCAAGATCTTCACCTCCTCTTCGTCTGAGCACTTCATCATGGATACCGTCTCATGGCCCACTCAATCTAGATGATCAAATCTGGTTCTCTAAAAATAATCAGAAACAAGTTCAGTTAAAAGGCCCTGAAGCATGACATATATGTTTTTTAATCTTTGCACAGCCTTATTTGTAAAATCATATGCTAAGATTATCATTTATTCCTCTCACTGTGGAGAAAACAGCAAAGGAATGTAGTCGCACAAACCAACACCTTCGTAAGAACAAACACACAACCGCACGCACACACACACACACAAGAAGGACAATGGAAGGAAGTAAATTCAGTATGAAGAAATGCAGAAGAATAGAGAATCAATGCATCTTGTTTTCTAAGCAATCATAATTAATTTCATCAGCATTATCATGTGTTTTCCTTGTATGAAGTAAGAAGTCCATTTACGTCCATTTTTTCATTTTTTTCAGTGTGAAAAAACCTCAAAAAAGGTTGAAAATCACTGTTAGAGAACAGTATATGCCGTTCATAAACACTGATTGATTGTAGAGAGAGCACGGTGCCTCTTAAGTAAATCTCCATATTCAAGGGATTAACAAAAGATGATGACTGCACTACTGTTACACTGTCAGTAACAAATCCCCCTTCATGGCTGCTAAGATGTAGTAATTACAGTAATGATGATCACTCATTTGTGTAAAAATACAAACATGGTAAAATGGTACCGCATGCAAGATTAGTTTTAGAATGGTTGATGTTTGATTAATGATTAATAATCATTTGTTTCTATTGATTAGGCTGTTCTCTGAATGGAAAGAAATATCAGGAAACGTACCTTTGTTAGAGGAGATCTGCTTATGGCCTGTCCACTCGCTTTCAGTCAATGAAGTGCTGTTTCACAGTTTACAGTACAAGGAAATAAATTGACTACATTGTACAGTGTGTGTGTGGGTGTGTGTGGGTGTGGGAGTTTGTGCGTTCCTCAGTTGTCAACATCTTTGATGAAGCTGGAACCGGTTTTTAAAAGAAAAGCAGCTCTGTCCTTGTACAGATGCCTTCAACTCTCTACGCAGTTCCTCAAAGCACCAGCAGAGGGAGGCAGTGTTGTTTGAGGGGAGTGTGGAGACCTGGTCTGCCCTCTCCACATGTATGTTTAGCATCTCTTCGACATACGTAAACAAAAGCCACCCCCTCACAGATCCACATTCACATTCAACCCCTCCACGTACCTGCTAAACTGTCCTGTAGTAGTAGACATTTGTTCTTCTCATGGCTGGAATTGACCAGGCAACAAGCATAGTTCACTCTTTTGCCGTTGTCGTCACAGTATATAATTGTCAGCTGCTTCCGTCGGCCCACATTCAGGTAAAGTCGCTTATATAGTTAATGATTAGTATTCTGGTCCCATATCTTGTGCCGCAAGTTATCTAATACACATAAACCGTCCTTCTAACCACAGAGAGCCACAGTGAAACGGGTGCACTGCCCTTTGTTTACCTCTGTGTCTGTAACGTGCTCTGCAGCTGCCTCACGACGAGTCACGTAAAACAGCTCTACTGTCGCTCTCTTTTGTTTTTGTGTTGGCCTTTGTGAATAGAACTTTTTAGAAACCATTTCTTTATTCAATACAATTGTCACAACTGTGCCTTTGGTCTGAGGATATTTGTGTCACACAGTGTGCATGGGGTGTCAGTGGCCAGTGACACTGCAACAAGTGGGATTTGAACCAGTGGCCTTTGCTTCCAAAGGCGACTGCTCTAACCGCTGACCCACTGTTGGCCCCACTCAGTTGTGGCTATATTGGAGTAAAATTTCATCCAAGTAGTTGTAAAAACACTTCCATGTGTGTGCCAGCAGAGAGCGCTAGTGCTGTTACTTTTTTGACCAGGGGTGGCTCTGGAGAGCAAGTTATGTTTAGCTTTTGTAGAAATGACAATCTTAACCCTAACCTAATTTCACTCAAATGTATATAATCTTTATTTATTTGAATATTGTGTGAATGTTTAGCGCTGTAGGGAGTGAGCCTGTTTTCTTTAACATTCTCTGCCGCCTGTGAGATGACTCATTTTAGTCCCGTCTATGAAAATGTCCCGTCTTAGACGGACGAGGCCCTGGTTTCAGCTGGAGAGAGAATGAGTGATATTTCATTCAGTCATCAAAATTGATCACAGTGAAAACGAACGCATGAGGAATTTCCACAAAGCAGCCGAGGCACCACAATGGAACCTAAAATACCCCTGAGGCAACAAGCACAGTAGAATAAACAGACAGCAGGGTAAGAATGGGACAGTTTGGCGGCCGTGCACTCCGTGTACCCTGCTTCCACCGACGGCTGCAGAGACACTTATCTGGTCCCGCGAGAGGAAATGTGACGGACCAAATGGGAACCCTGCATCTTATTCCATGACTCCAGTAAGGACAGTTACCCTTGGAACTATATCTCTGAGAACATGCCATTGAATTGATGTTCTTAGGATGTAATCACTGCACCTGGAATATCGAGACTCCCCCCCCCCCCCCCCCCCCCCCCCCCCACCAACACCCTGCTGAGGTCAGGACCCTCAGACCCCTGCTGAGGTCAGGACCCTCAGACCCCTGCTGAGGTCAGGACCCTCAGACCCCTGCTGAGGTCAGGACCCTCAGACCCCTGCTGAGGTCAGGACCCTCAGACCCCTGCTGAGGTCAGGACCCTCAGACCCCTGCTGAGGTCAGGACCCTCAGACCCCTGCTGAGGTCAGGACCCTCAGACCCCTGCTGAGGTCAGGACCCTCAGACCCCTGCTGAGGTCAGGACCCTCAGACCCCTGCTGAGGTCAGGACCCTCAGACCCCTGCTGAGGTCAGGACCCTCAGACCCCTGCTGAGGTCAGGACCCTCAGACCCCTGCTGAGGTCAGGACCCTCAGACCCCTGCTGAGGTCAGGACCCTCAGACACCTGCTGAGGTCAGGACCCACAGACACCTGCTGAGGTCAGGACCCTCAGACACCTGCTGAGGTCAGGACCCCCAGACACCTGCTGAGGTCAGGACCCACAGACACCTGCTGAGGTCAGGACCCACAGACACCTGCTGAGGTCAGGACCCACAGACACCTGCTGAGGTCAGGACCCACAGACACCTGCTGTTTTAACATTAGAACCTATGACAGGGTGAACTCAGTCTGCACATGATCCCCTGCACTTTATACAAGCTGGACTTTCTAACTGTCCTGTCTGACAGGTTCATAACACCTGTGTGTTTGGGTCAGATCCCATTTTACAGACTCGAACCTACAACCTACAGACCAGAGTGTGGATCGAGTGAGCGCAGCAGCAGCAGCCGCAGCAGCAGCAGCAGCAGGGTTCAGGTTTCACGGCCTCAGATGAATCATAGCTGTCAGACGCACGAGGCTCTCACACTACAGCCCCTCTGCAAGGTGCGCTGTCACAGGTTCGAATCCCTCCCGCAGGAGCGTGCTGAGCCTCTGACAGCGGCAGTGGGAGCTGCTGATGCAACTCCTCCACGGATTGTACAGCAGCCGGGGGGCGGGGGGGGGGCAGGAGGGGGGACGTGGCGCACGGGCTCTGACACTCCGCTCCATCACATTTCAGGGATGTGATCTATGACTCGCTCCTCGTGTCCGTGTGAAGAACGTGTCGGAGCCGCGGCGACGCCACGAAGACTCACCGACGACGTGGAGAAGCTCCGGAGGGTTCGGGCCGCGGTCCACAGCATGGTGCCGCCGTTCCTCTTCACAGGGCGTCAGCAAAACGAGCGGGCGCGCGCACGGACGCGGGCACGGACACGGACGCGCACACGGACACGGACACGGACACGGACGCGCACACGGACACACTCTCACACAGCGTCCTCCCGTGCGCAGCGGAGCGACACACACACACCGAGCTGAAGCCGGAGCTCGACACACTGACGCACGTACGGCTCGACGAGGAGCGTGCGCGCTCACGCGGCAGGCCCCGCCCACCTGACTGAGCGCCACGCTCATTGGTGGGAAACGGGCTCACACTCACACCGAGGGGAGGGCGAGGTGCGACGTCCAACCGCCGCGGTCAGTGGACTGTGAACTGCACCTTTAACACCGTGTTTACATCGAGTGAAGCACCTGTTGATACAGAGCTCCGTTGTGCTGGAGGTTGAACCACGTGACCCGCTGTAAACACGTCAGATGGACTCACACATCCTGTTTCATTTGTATTCTTTGTATTTTGATAGACTTTATATTTCGGGTCGCCCTGTTGTTCCCGCTCAGCACCACCAGGGTCGTCCTTCAGTCTCGTTGCACATTGTGTATAATGACAATAAAGACATTCTATTCTATTCTATTCTGTTCTGTTCTATGTTCGTGCTGCAGTGATCCTGAGGAGTCGGACTCCAGCTCCTCCACACGATGACCTCATCAGAGTCAAGAACAGACTCCATCACGTGTCCAACTTGTTCTTGGAGGCAGAAGGTGAAGAAGAGTTGATGTCATGTGACACAAACACCTGCTCAGTGTGGAGATGAACCTCAGCCCACACTCATCCAGCTGCTTCTCACCTGGACCTTCACACTGCGCAGCAGCAGCAGCAGCAGCAGCAGCTCCAAACTGTCACTGCGCCCCCTGCAGGAGGAAGGTGGGAGGGTCTTTCTCTGAGGGTTGTTGGATCTGTGAGTAAAATGCTGTGTCATGGAAAAACAAACACCCCCCCCCCCCCCCCCCCCCCCCCCCCCCCCCCCCCCCCACCCCCACGCCCCAACACCCCCCCCCCGTCAAACTGGCTCCTCCCCTCAGAGCCGGGGGTCAAACTGGCACCTCCCCTCAGAGCCGGGGGTCAAACTGGCTCCTCCCCTCAGAGCCGGGGGTCAAACTGGCTCCTCCCCTCAGAGCCGGGGGTCAAACTGGCTCCTCCCCTCAGAGCCGGGGGTCAAACAGTGAAATGATGAAGACACAGATATACGTTTCTTTATTTTTATTTGTGAAGAAGCTTCAACAACATCAAAAAGAGGATGGAGGGTAAGAGCACTGGTGGTCGATGTTGTTGGGGGTGTGTGTGTGGGGGGGGGGCGGGGCCATGATGGCGTTTGGGGGTGATGGCAGCTGAAACTACTCATTTTCATATCAGACCATTTGAAAGAGCCTCTTTAGTACGAGGGTCGAATCCCTTCATTTAAATAATCAACCCAGTGAAGCGGACCTCACACCGGCAGGGTGTGAGGTCCAATATAAACCGTCGATTCAAGAACAGAAAGAAGAATACTTGGTTTGTCCTTTGATGACTGATTCAAACTGAGTCACGTCACGTTGATACTTGACAACATGCAGATTCTGCTGATTTGAAATTCAGACCAAATGAGCAATAACTTGAAGAGTTCATGTCTGGTGGTCGCTGCTTCTTAAACCTTAGATGATGTGACTTTAACATGGAGGACTTTGTAAATGGGTTGGAGATGGGGAGGGTGTGGGTTCCAGGCCCAGCACTGAACCGATGTCCTGCTGGTATCAAAGGAGGGGGGATGGAGGGACTGAGGCACGACTCCCAGGACACGGAACCACGCGAGTGACGTTTTCCACAAGTTACAAACATCGAGACCTCCTCCGTTCACAGCCGGACGGCAGCAGAGCAGCTCACAGGAAGCGGATCCCTGCTCCGAACTGGACCCCGTCACAGATCCTGGGGGGGGGGGGGGGGGGGGGGGGGGGGGGGGAGGGTGAGGAACCTTCATCGGGTCCGAGTCAGACAGATGTGTTTGTGACCTCACAACATTCTGAGCTCTAGTCTTTGAAGTTTGCTTGAGAGGAAACACTCTGTATTTATTCAGTACTTCACAGTTCACCCTGTCACACAGAGTGAACATGTATCACAGAGTGAACATGTATCACAGAGTGAACATGTACCACAGAGTGAACATGTATCACAGAGTGAACATGTAGCACAGAGTGAACATGTAGCACAGAGTGAACATGTAGCACAGAGTGCACATGTACCAGAGAGTGCACATGTACCAGAGAGTGCACATGTGCACATGTAGGTTGGGGTGAGAGCAGCGGGTGCAGGTGAGCGAGTGAAGTGGTGAATGTTGTCAGAAGAGTCACTACAAAGCAAAGTTCACAGTCTGTCAACGTAGTCTGCAGCAGTGCCCTGTTCTAACCATGTCCCATCACAGGGCTGAGACCCAGGTGGACCGGGATCAAAGCGCCGGCCCGGCCCAGGACACGACCTCCTACCTGTCTCCGCTCTGGACTCCCATGGGAACGCAGTAGTTCAGCTCCAGTCTGGCGATGTTTCCGAGCCGCAGGACGATTCCCGCTCCGTACGACCAGCGGATACACTCGGCCAGTTTCTGCAGGTGAGCCCGCGGACTGTCGCCTGCACATGCGCGCACACACACACACACACACACACACACACACACACACACACACACACACGCGGTATGTTCTTGTTCCTGTCAGAAGATCAAAGACAGTCAGAGGAGGAATGAACGGGCGTCGAGCTCTGACCGTAGTTGAGGTTACAGAGGTTCCCGGCGTTGAGGAAGAAGTGGGTCCTGAACAGATCTCCGAAACCCCCTCGTCCGGGTCTGAAGGGCAGAGGGGTGTAGAGGTGCAGACCCCCGGCCCAGTACGCCTCCCCACCCAGGTAATCACCTGCAGCACACGCAGCAGAGATGATCCTGATCCTTCAGGCTCTTTCCTCCTGTTGGTTCTGACCCGTTTGCTGCCTCAGGAAGCGAGACACAGATTTCTCTCACCTTCACTCTGTGGCCCGATACTGTACATCCCAAAACCTCGCACACTGGTGGGACCCCCGAGGTAAAACCTGGAGCGGACGGACAGGAAAGGTGAGAGGAGGTTTGAGCCGCAGCAGAGAGGCTGAGGGACGGTGAGTGAACCGGACCTGTCGGCGATACAGGAGGGTTGTCCTCCGATGGGATACAGAGCTCCGCCCCACAGAGAGACAGACAGGACCTGACGGGAGAAGAGATTAAGCTCCACCCCCTTTGTCTCTGAGGCTTCGTTAAATCAAACAGCGCCGTTTCCTCACCGAGTCCCAAAACAGACGTCTGTTGAGCTGGAGCTCAAAATCCTCCTTCAGAAAACTGGCATCTCCTCCTGTGTATCCAGCCAGTTCCTGCAGGACACACACACACACACACACACACACACACACACGTCCACTTCATCAGACCATGCACCAGGACACTGATGCTGACTGCAGAGCTGGAGAAAAGTTGACCTGGTTGACGCGCAGCAGGGCTCCTCTGCTGGGGAAGATGGCGGAGTTCCTGGAGTCGATGGACATGCTGTGCTGCAAGAGGAAACCAGGGAAGGTGAGTGAGCGGCTCAGACGGGTCATCAGCGAGGGGGAGGAGTCAGAGCATTCACCGTGAGGGCAGACTTCAGCGAGTGTCCACTCTCCTCCCGCACAGCGAAGGAGGCGCTCCGGGCCAGGCAGCCCAGCTCCCTCCACACTCCCTCCCACTTCAGAGAGTGAGACGTCACCCCGAGAGGAAACTGCAGGAGGAGGAGGAGCCTTTAAAGTGCGCACACGTATGTTTGCTCCGAGGCGTGTTGGGCTTTGGACAGACGAAGGTTCTTACGTTGAGTTCTGCAGACAGGCCTCGGTCCGTCTCTTTGAGGGAGCTCCAGGGGAACTGACCGATGACTTTGTACATGTTGAGAGTCAAAC
>JAFBJT010109589.1:9066-19411 GCA_016785325.1 Chascanopsetta lugubris
CGACGGCACCGTGGGCCCACGCAATGGCACCAAAACAATTACATTCAGTATAATTGTTTTGTTCTATTTTTAGAGGTGAAAAAATGAGCTCAGGATCAAACGCTGCACCTTTAAAAACGTGATGCAAATCATTGACCTCATCGCATTCCATAGAAACACAGCACCACCTCTTCCTGATGATGCTCATCTTCTTTTTTCACAACTGATCCACACAATTCATAACTGTAGCTTTTATCGTTGTAGGCAGGGGCCGTTAATGAGTTCCCCCACATACTAGATCCTCCCATTGGAGGCCAAAGCCTGCGTGAGACACACTCGGGTACGTGTTCAATCAGATAGCAGCTTGTGGCCTATCTGATCATCAGATAATGAGGGTGGAGCCTAACGCACTGTAATAGTCCCACACCTATTGCACTGATCTCCAAGATACGGCCTCCACCCAGGTGGGAAGCCTGTAAGGTTTAATAAATGGTGGCGTGTTCATAATGAAAGACAATTTTAATTTAACTTCAGAGTTATGATTTAGGATGGAGGTGGAACTCAACTCACCCTTTGTCCCCCAGCTACTGAATTAACATCGCTGTCTCGTTAAAGGTCCAGTGTGTACGATTTTGGATCATATTTTTCAAAGATATTACAAAACAATAACAAGCAAAGATTTTCATAATCCTATTTTCTTTAAAGGCACGAGGTGAAAGATTTGGTGACATCTAGTGGTGAAGTTGCATGTTGTATTCATCACCTCACCCTCACCCTTCTTAGCATGCAGGAGAGCCTATGGTGGCCCTCAGTTGTCATTAAACTCAAGAGGTGTTTAGGATGTCCTCTCTGGGCTATTGTAAAAACATGGCGGCCCCCGTAGAGAGGACCTGCTCCTCATGTAAATATACATTAATGGGTTCATCTGTAATGGGAAAAAACTGATGGTGATTATAAACGAATGAAAATGTCAGCATGTAATTGTTTTGTAATATTTTTAGAAGAGACAAAACTGACTCTTACAAATCTTACACACTGCACCTTTAAATTAGCCCAATAATGTATATTTGCACGGGGAGCCAGTCCTCCGTACGGGGGCCGCCATCTTTTTTTTTTTTGAGTAGCCCAAAGTGGACGTACTGAACTGAAGGCTACCAGAGGTTCTCCTGCATACGTGACAGGGAAAAGGTGAGGTGATGGATACAACGTGCAACTTCACCACTAGATGTCGCCAAAACGTACACACTGCACCTTTGAATAAAAAAATAAAAAAATCTACCAGCTGTTGCACAACGAAATGAATGGGATGTACAGTCTCTCTCGGGTCTTCTGCGTCCTCAAAGTGACAATGGCATAAATCATTCATTTCTCTGGGTTGTATGGGAGCAAAGCGGCGGCGGCGGCGGCGGCGGCGTCACAAAACTGCCTTTGAAATGCCAAAACCCGTCCGCACACACTCACTCGTTGCGGTGATCTTGACTGATTTTACCATATGAATAAAACATGTGTGGATATGCACATCAAACACACGCAGAGTTGACAAAGCAAAACAAAGCAAAACACAGACGTGGCGGAGGAGAGAGAGCTCTCCCTTGAACCTGCTCTGAATCCCTAACATGGCCAATTAGCAAGGGCTTGGCTCGGGAGGCCATCTGGGGATGCCCCCTCCCCCCTCCCCCTCCCCCTCCCCCTCCCTCTCCCTCTCCCCCCTTTCCCTTCTCCTTCATCTTGACATAATTGCTCCTCCAGAGGAAGAACAGGTGAGTGCACCTGGAGACGCCTGCTCCGGGTTTTTAGCCAGACATGCTCTTCAATTTCATGAGCTCCCGCTAATACTGTCATCAAGCAGATCTCAGCCCTAATGGAAGCTTAATAGGCCGGAGAACTCTCGCCATTTGAAAATGATCCGAGCCAATCAAATAGCTTGAAGAAGGGGATTTCCCGAGGTCGTGTTTATAAGGTGGGAACGTGTTAAAAATGTAGTGTTGTAAGCGTCGCTTCGATCAGGGGGATCAGACTCATTTTCGCTGAGGGCCACGTATGGTTGCTCTCAAGGGGCCGGTTTTTAATTGTGGGACTTAATGTCATTACTACTTAACATAGAGTAAAATATGACAAATAATGTTACAAATATTGTATATGCATTTACATACATGTGAAAACGTAAACTCACTGAATTTATTGCTGCACATAAAAAAGTGGCATGTGTAATTGACTAGAGTTCATGGTCAACGTTTGCTGTATCACTTTTATTTTTAGACAATCGTAGGCCTTTAAAGGTGCAGTGTGTACGATTTGGCAATCTCCAGAGGTGACATGTTGCATGTTGTATCCATCACCTCACCCTCACCCATCGGAGGACCTATGGTAGACTTCACTTGTTATTAAACCTCGAAAAGATTTTTAGAATGTCCTCTTTTACAACGGTAAAAACATGACTCCTCCTGTAAATATACATTAGTGAGCTCCTTTAAGGTGAATGGAAAAAAAAAAAACATTTAGGTGATACTAAATTCATGATGATCAGTATGCGATTGTTTTATCGTATCTTTTAAAAGTGGCAAAAATGACAGAAATCGTACACACTGCACCTTTTACGCTCTTGCGGGCCACATTAAATGATGGGGACCACGGGTTTGACACATCAAAGCCTCCGCGCGCACAGGGCAATCTACGCCTAATCAGCACATAATGAAGTGGGGACAGCTGGGCCGGTCCAGAGGTGAGCGCGGAGCACAGACTGGAGGGCAAAGGTGCCAGGGAGTCCTGCCTGGCAGCCTGGCTCAGGACCGGCCCGGGCTCGGGCCGCAGGCTGCTCGCTCAGTGGAATGACAAAGGTCAATGTTCATCCTCGTCACTGTGAAATGGCCCGGAGAGACGGGGGCGCCGGAGAGAGACCTTGACTTACAGTATGAGGCCATCTGACACGCACGTCAACCTAAGGAACGCCCTTCATGGGGCGCTGAGCACCATTACGGAGACACGCTGGGGCAGGGGTGCATGGGCATTCTTTTTCCAGGAGGGGCCACAGAAGATTAGCATGCATCGTGATTACTCGATGAAAATATCGAGAACACCTATTTATTTATATATTATCTATATCATGTGAATTTCAGCAACAACTGCTCCAAACACCATCCTATCAAGAAACTCAACTAGATGTGGAAACGACATACCTTTATCATCAAAATGACATTCTGCAGAAAATCAAGGAATCAAAAATCAGAGAGTTGGTTTTGTAGACAATACCAGTCCATTTGAATAAATACAAACAGTTCCCTTATGCTCATAAATACAAACAGTTCCCTTATGCTCATAAATACAGAGAAACACCCATCTCAAGAGCAAATTAAACTGGAATGGAATGGGTGTGGTTTTCTAAAGTGGGGCTTTTATTTTGAAGGGTAAGAAAGTGAGGGGGGGGCGCTTTGAATGGTGGCTATCGGAAGCTTCCTCGCTTGTAAACATCAAGCATGACAGAATCACACACACGGGAAACGGACGCATTTCAAAATAAAAGCATGTTTTTTTATCTCATGTACAAAACAGTGCAGCTGGCACTCGACTCCAATAGCACAGACGAGTGAGCATCAGTGAGCATCAGTCAGACAGTATAGTCACTGTTTGTGGTATTTACTTTATATTTACTCCTTTCGAATGCTACATTAATATAAATTCACTTTGTTTGCATCAGTGTTGACATTTCTGAAATGTCCTTTTTCCGTCTCCGTCTGTAACTGGTTTTTATTTTCACTCGATTTTCAAACTTGATTTGTAGAATCTCAGCTTCTCGGGAGGAAGATCATCCATCACAGCAAACACTACCTGTCAGGGTTCTCCCTCCCTGCTTTCATTGTTAAATTATGATCGCAGGTTGTAAATGCAGAATGATTCCTGAACAAATATAATCTGGTATAAATAAAAAGCAGGCTTCATATATTCACCATGATGGATGGCCACCGGCATCTTCAGATCATCTACATATTTCTGTATTGCAGTCCAGTGGAATGAAAGGAAACTTAAAGGTGCAGTGTGTAAAATGACGGTCATTTTGGTCCCTAACAACGACATACTGATATTTTCATTCATTTACAATCACCTCTACGTATTAGTCCCCCCCCCCACACCTTTGAATGAACCCATTAATGTATACTTACATGAGAAGCGGGTCCTCCCTACAGGGGCCGCCATGTTTTTACAGTAGCCCAGAGTGGACATCTTGAGGTTGTAATGACAACTGAACCTTCTACCATTTGTTCTTCTTCATATTTAGAAGGTTGAGGTGATGGATGCGACATGCGACTTCACCAATAGATGTCACCACATCCTACACCCTGCACCTTTAATGTGCTGTAGACAAACACAGTGTGAATGTGTTTTGGCGTGAACATCCTTTATGTCACATCGTCCTCCATGAGCTGACACCTCCTCCCAGTCTGCCAGTGAGTGAGTCAGGTCCGCTTAGTCAATTAGCAGTCACACACACACACATATGGAGGTGTGCCACGTTTCTGTTGGAGCGGTTTTCCCCTCGAGCAGTTAAAAGCAGACTTTGATCTATATTTGCTTGACGCTAACGTGAATCATGTTAAATTTGATTTTAAATATAAAACGAGACGTTGCCTGGAAACACATGTCGGGTGCTATATGATGACTCACAGGGCCAAATAAGGGCATAGGCTGTATGGGCTGTCACCTATGGGGCCATTCACACCACTAGGTGCTAGTGCTGAATTCTTGCAGGCACGGACAGGCCACTTTATTAGGTACCCCCCCCCCCCCCCCCCCCCCCCCCCCCGCCCCCACCCACACACAACACCCCCCCCACCTCCCTGCGATCAACTAAAAAGCAAAAAAGCTGCCATACTGTAACATTTATTCTATAACAGTATATGACATCACATGTTTATATGATCATGTGAATTACACAAATCTAATATCATGTAACTATATCACACAGCTTTCATAACAATTGTGATTATACACGATTACGTCAATTTGGACATTGGATACTGAGCAGTAAATACATTGTACATGTAAATAGTGGCCGATTGTACCTCAATGACATTCGCCTGACGTGTTAGTCAGTAACATACGCACGATAATATTTTCACAGTTTTTGAAGTTTGATCAAAAGAGTGCGAATACTTTTTTTATACATATATCAAATGATGCAACTTAACACAAAGCTATAGACGTCTGTGTAAATGAAATCCCCTTTATGTCCTCTAATCCATATAAGTGCTGCAGATCTGCACAGTTCAGATGTTTCCCTGCAGAAAGTGTTTAATTAGTCTCAGGCGCTGAAAGTGAGATGTGCTGCATTGGTGAGGTAATAATCCAGACCAGGAAAGCACTTTATTCCACCTGTGGAGTTGAATGCATCCTCCCTTCCATTAATTCCACCTTCACCCAGCACACGCTCGACACCATGAGAGGAATGTAAATTGAACAATACGTTTATTATTGCAGTTTGTGCAGGTTCTGCATTACGCCGTGCGTTTCCACTGCTCTGTTAACACCTCCCTCATGTGCATTAGAAAGCACCTCTGAAACAAAGCCGGCCATTATAAGCTTTGTAAAAGGTAGATTTTATGGCAGAGATATTATATTGGATTGCATTACATTGGGCCTATATGTACGTTCTATTCTATTACCGCTGGTTATTGCTGCCAAGTTTCGGAACACTTACTTTAGCCAGCACTTTATGCGGCAGCACGATATGCTGATGTATTTATCCGTGTGTGTGGGCCGAGGCGAGCGAGCGGCGAGTCTCGCACTTTCATCAAGAAGGGATTAGTATGATAGATCACAGGCTGTGGAGACAAGGCACCGTGCCACATGGCTCATTGTAAAGTGGAAATAAAGCTGATTAGCTGATTGGACGGGTGAAGGGACCGGCACACTGAGATGCAGCGATCTTATAGGGTTACTGTGATGTACGGTGTGCCACATGGCCCAACTCCAACTTGAATGTATTAAAGACTGGCCCCACAGAGGCTTCAACCGAGGCCCACGGAGCGAGATGACTTTGCAAAATGTAAACATGACACGTTAAGGGCAATTTAATGAGTGCCATTCCACACTTGTCCACTGGGGGTCGCATACAACTCCAAACAAAACTAGAAACAATACACTGAGGGTAAATATTGATCAAATGACACCAATTAATGAATGCAATTGTATTTTCATGGAAGTGTTGACTTCATCGTGCAATGATTCGACTGGCCCTGCCCACTTAAGATCTACTTGGGCTGTGTGTGGCCCCTGAACTCAAATTAGTTTGACGACAATGAATCAAAATAAAATAAGATATGAAAACTCTGGCCAAGAAGAAGAAGAAGCAGAAGAAGAAGAAGAAGAAGAAGAAACTAGATATATATAAATATAGGTGTGTGCATGGTTGCTATCATTATGTCTATCTTTAAAATGGTCATTTCTGTCACTGTACAAGTAAACACTGTCACTGCAGCTTGTTCTATATGAGTGAATGTGAGGTAATAATGTGGAATGCAACATGTAGCATGGATAAAACCCATAGCAGATACTATGTAGTCGTATTTCTGAGGTTATTTTGTTTATATCTAATTCTAATTCCACCATGTCGATGACAAAAAGCACCACCCCACTCATTCTTTACCTCAGTGTGACATTACTTGAATTTCACTTCAAATCCGACACAAATGATGTAAAATGATCGTCACGAACACAAATAACAATAATAAAAACTCCGCACATGCACTGGCAGTCTTTGATATGCTAAACAGGCCCATCTGTTGCCATCAATAACTTAATGCACTGCGCCGCTCGCACTATCTGACTTCATTACTTTCAAAGTAGGGTTTTTGAAGAACAGGCAGTGATTGCTTCTCTCGCTCATCATAACCCTTCACTAACACTAACAGGAAATGGCTGCCTGTTACCGAAGCGCCTGTTTGATATCACATCAGATAGTTCTCGTCTTTGTGGGAGCGTGTGTGTGAATCACGGTGCCGCGCACCGACTCAAGTTTATCTCTTCAAATGCTGCAGCTGCTTCATAATTCACTTCCAGGCTCAAATGGAGCCAAAGCAACCTCCAACTGAGATCCCTTCAAAGGTGCAGTGTGTCAGATTTGGTGACATCTAGAGGTGAAGTTGCACGTTGTATCCATCACCTCACCCTCACACTTGGGAGCATGCAGCTCTGGTCGGCTTCAGTTGTCATTAAAACTCAATAGATGTTTAGTACGTCCACTCTGGGGCTACTGTAAAAACATGGCAGCCCCGCAGAGAGGACACACTCCTCATGTAAATATTGATTAATGGGCTCATTTAAGGGTAATGGAAACAAAATAAAACATTTTTGAATGTGACCAAAACGACGCAAATCTTACACACTGCACCTTTAAGGGTAAAAAATAATACATTAAGGTGATTATTAAAATATCAGAGTCAGTGTTTTGTTGCATTTTTTGTTGCAGTAGAAATGACAAAAATCGTACACACTGCACCTTTAATGATACGTTGCCGTTAGACCTCATCATTCATCTATTTGCACAATAACCTCACCACATAAAGTCTGACCACTGGCATGAGCCTGTCCGTTAGCCTTAGTATTGTGAGCTGAGGGCGGCTGGTCAGAGCAGTCGCCTTTGGAAGCAAAGGTCACTGGTTCGAATCCCACTCAGGCCCTGCTTCAGTGTCACCGGCCCCCCGACACGGATACCCCCCATGGCCCTAAGTGTACTGGTGCAAATACCCCGCCGCCCAGATTGCTGGGTAAGGGGTCGAAGATAACATGACATAGCCTCGAACAACGCAGCGCATTGAATTAAAGGGCTAATGCAAACAAAACTTTCCTTTCCTAGCACGTCAGACCACTTTGCCCTTTGCCAGATGCCACGCGATCCCAATGGTGATGACTCCGGGCAAGAGTGGTGGGTGCCCGGCACCAGAGGTGCTGCATGCATGCATGCATGCATGGATAACTGCATGTGGCCATGGGACATGTTTGTACTCGGCAGGAATGTGCATTTACACATGTTCCATGTTCCAGCTGCAGTCGGCAGAGTCGACCTTTCACTGCACCGAGCTGCAGAGCTACACTCCATATGCGCTGCACCGGGGAAGTCTTCAATATCCCTTTGTATTAAAAGCGGTTTTACAACTTGAAAAATATACAGCGCAGTCCACCACGGGGACGTCTGTATGGTTTATGTATATACGCGCAGTTTGCCTCTGCGCGATGCAGTGTGTTATCTGGACGGCTCTATTCTTCTTCTGCCCTTTAGGGACAAATATAATGAAAAGAATTAAATGAATAAATCCGAGCAGATAACAAGGGTGAGTGTGTTACAGCTTCGGAGCGAGATCACACAAATGGGAGTCTAGTTCCAGTAGCTTATGAGTGATAATAATAATAACAACTTATTTATTTATTTATTTTTTTTTTGAAATGTCAGCATCCGAAGCCCTTTGCCATGCGCTCGGCAGTTTGTCCTATTTTCTCATTTGCAACAGAAGTGGACTCCGCGCTGTGGTCCAAAGCGCAGTGTCATGCTCAGGGCAGGCTACGACTCACTTAGTGAATCCAGTCTCAGGGTGACACAGGCCTAAATGGCTGCACAGTAACCCCGCCCCTTTCCAGCGCACCCCCCCACCCCCCCGCCCGTCCCCCTCCCCCCCCACCCCCAGCTATGTGTCTGCCACTGACTGGAGCCGCTGCTGCTGCTGCTGCTGCTAAGCTGCTCACTGAGCACTTTTAAATGAATACTTGCATTCGTTGCACTTCTGACACGGTCTGAGGGATGGATGCTGAGTCGTGCTTTATGGGATGGATAGAGCCAGACGATAACTGCAAGTACGTCTTAGATATGTTTACCTCGTTACTTATTTAAAAAATTCTAGCGGTGTAAAGTAATGTATGTATATACACTTCACTTTGGCTTAACTGTACAGGGACAGAGAGCGTGACGGACAGGCGCTGCTTCATTGGTTCTTAGGGATACACAGATACGGCATAGATGAGGCTCAAAGTGGGCGGAGCATTGTAGGTCACCTTGCCGATGCCCAACGCCTCCTCATTTACTGTGGAACCATAGATGGACGTAGCATTCGAAATGTCGCCCATGGGTTGCTGCAGAGTGCTTATGAGCCTTTTTCTTTCTTGCCTAACTCCTCCCACTTCCTGGTTCACCCAAAAACAGGCAAAGAGGTGGAGCACAGGTAGATGTGGGGGCGGGCCCATGGTGCTGTCACAGAATCCACAAAGCGTGGCAGGTTGGCCCGGGTGTCACTCGAGAGGCCCTTACTTATGGACAATTTAAATCCACAATACGATAAAAATAAGCAAGTAAAAAAAAAAGTATCAGAAGAAATTGAAAAAAAAGAAAAGAAATTGTCATATATTCAAGTCAATTAAAAAGAAAAATCAGACTCATTTGTTTACAAATTTCACAATAACTCAGTCTATTGTCTTCTGATGCTTATAACAATAATAACAAATAGCATCTGTCGCTAAAACATGAGTTGCATTTGAATAAGGGGACAATCAACAATAGCTTCATCGTACTTATCATTTCAACATGTCCTCATTAAATCATCCCTATTCATTAAATGCCGGCGTGTTTGGGCTCATGTCGACATTCCTGCAGGTACCACCACAGTCTCACCACTCGCTCTCAGAAGGTTGAGCCGCTAATGAGCGACTTGATCCTAATTAGAATCTAAATTTTTAGATCTGTCCGCTTGGTGTGTGGGAGGATGACAGTGATTAATTATTATCCAGTCACTCACTGAACAAAACATCCCCACACTGAGGCCAAATAGCCATTCAGGCGAACTTCAACCCAGATATACTACTATCTGTAATGTTAAATCAGGTCAGTCGGTTCATATGTCACTGTCACGCGTTTCACTTTGTTCCCTCTTCATCTAAAAATAACAAATTCCCAACAATGTGCCTTAAACTGATATGCGAGGGTTACAAAATAAGAGCTTCGTCTTCTATTCATCTCCCTGCTCCCACTCTCCAGCTGGTATTCACAGCAGAGCTGCTTTGGTCTGTCAGAGGGTATTTTTTTTTCTGCTGACAAGTGAAATTTAAGAAGACAACAACGGAAAAAAATAAATAAATAAAACAGGTTCCTGGTTCGGTTAAAGTGACAGTATAGGAATTCATAATACACCAGGGTCGGGATAAACGGAAAAAAAACAATAGCAGTGCTTATTCATCTGCTGCCTCCAATAAACAATGTGCATTTAGATCCGGGCTGATCGACTGTGCTGCGCCGACGCCTTTTCCCGAGCCTCTATATTGCGGAATTAATTAGAGATTTGGTCCTTTGTGACTCTTGGAGATAATACTCGAGGCTTTGCTCGGCTCT
>JAFBJT010109590.1:0-14701 GCA_016785325.1 Chascanopsetta lugubris
CACACACACACACACACACACACACACACACACACACACACACACACACAAAGAGCACTTACCTCTGAGCAGCCGTCTCTGAGTCTGCAGACTCTTAATGCTGGAGGCATGCTGGCTACACTTTCACTTACCTACTGTGGTTTCATTCATTATTGTTCTGATTAATATGTTTAAAGTCCTAATAAGGCCCCTGATTATAGCCCGGGATGACTGTTATAGTTGAATAACATTTGTGAATTAATAATAAAGCATTCTGTGGTAGTTAGGGTAAGAAGGACGGTCTTTGAGGTTTGAGGTGATTGCACTTCAATGTGATATTTTTGCTGAGTGTGCTGAAAACAGAGAAGTCTGCCCCTGAGTGTGGCAGCCTCTGCTGGGAAAACGCATGCAGTGTTTCACCAATAGAGGGCATTGTTGTCTAACTCCAGGCAGGGCGAGCACAGTCTTTGTCTGTCGGGATCAATGAGTGCTGTTGTTTTTCTTTCCCTCTTTCCTTCCTCTTTCCATTGAGGGTGACTGAAACTGATGGTTTTGTTTGAATACTAATTTGAGAATCACTCTATCAACGCTTTGTATTTTTTTTCGTACCATGCATGTCAGCAAATGCAATGGCGAAGCGCCATCAATCTCCTCTCTTTTTACTCCACCAACTGAAATTACTCCATATTATGTTCTATATGAGATGCAAATTAAAAGGATTCATTTCATCAGGCTGCAGCCAATTTCTCCTGTAAAGGGAATGACTGAGATGTGTTTTCCCAGGGACATACTTTACAAAATATGTAAATAAAATGTACTTCCCACTTTTTTTTGACTGAAGTGTTATTGTAGACACACTTGCAGCGTACACAAAACCATTCTAGCTTATAAACAAAAACAAAAAAAAACACTCTTCAGCTCTGTTCACCATGTGACACGGCCACAGAGAGATTGCACTTGCACATGCGTGAGTGGTCACACATACGTATATATATTTACCAAAAATAAGTAAAACAGTATTGAATGCAGAGATAAATGGGTTTGTCATTCGAGAAATCATCCTGCTGTTTATCTTCTGACATTTCTTTCTTTTTTTTCTTTACCTGACAATTTTTTTTTACATAATTATTTTATATGGGCCTTCTGTTTGCCCTTTGAGGAGGACAGTCTGTCTTCACTATGTGACTGCAGTTTGGATGTATAATCATTCATATTGCCTAATGCATATTGATCATTTAAATTCGTATGGAAAATTAGGAAAAGGGCAGACCAGTGGTGGTCAAATTGGAACACGTTCAAGTTTGCTACAGTCGCTATTTAAAGTGAACATATATAGAAAGTGAATATTTTCCGACAAATATTTGATAAATCAAAATCTGATTATTTTCATGCCTAAACTCCACTCTCCATGAAAACATGAGAAGATTGAGCTGCACTGAAAAGCGGACTCATTGGTCAAAAGGACAAAACTCATTCAACCTCATTTTAAGGCTATGGATGAGCATTCAATCAAATGCCTGCCAATTTATTGATTTAGGGAAATACGCAAAAGGAAGGATTTAAATCTCAGCCGATAGCCATTAACAGAGAATCTGAAAATAGACAGGCAATTGGTCATAGATCACAAATGGCAGGAAATCCATCCCTCCTTGCTCATTCCTCCTTTTCATTTGTCCGTGCTCGCACTCCTGATTTTTTTCCACATCAGTCTTTTCTCCGATCCAGTCATATTCTGAAAATTCATATGCTCCTGCTTCATATTTCTCTCTCTAAACCACACAAGGGAATCAGCCCTACCCTCTCTTTTGTATCACATAGATTCCTCTGGTCCGAAGAAAAAGGGCTGTCAATAAAGTTTTTTTCTGCAGGACTAAGTGGTAATACAATGGGCTGTCCTGTCTGGAGGTGGGGGGGGGGGGGCAGTGGGGGAAGAGATTGGTGTGGGGGTGTAATTAATATGCTGATATCATGACAAACATGAATATCTGAGTCTGCGTTTATTTCAGATGCATCATGAAGTCCATCCGCTCCTAAAAAGTCCACCCAGAACTGCTAATAATTCTGACAGAGCAGGGGATTGAATGTGGACTCGGTTACAAATACAAGCCATCTGTCAACAAGCTGACTTCGGACACCACATGGAGTATTATTGATTTACAAACAAATGAATAACTCAATAAATTCCAATCACTGCACCATGCATGAAATGTACGCATGGGTTCACTATGTGACATAAAAAGCATAAAGCATACTCCCTCCTGTTATAAAATTAAAAGATAAAATGACCTATTTCATTCACACTGCATATATGTATATATATATGTATATATATATATATATATATATATATATACACACACATATAAAATTAAAATATATTATATTTAGATATAGGTTTGTATTTATATGAACAGAGGACATCTAACCTTTAAGTACACTTTTTTTTCTACCCCTGAGTTCAGCAAGCAATTGATATGTGATCTGGGAGAGGGCAGTTTATTGATTACTGTGGGGACTTAAGCGGTAGTATGGTGTTGTATAGACACCATAGATTGTTCCAGGGCCCTGTGCGTTAAAGCCCCTGTCTTTCTCGTACACGGAGCCACATATGGTATCCTCTTTTGACATCTTGATAGCTAGTGCTCATCGGAGAAGCGCAAACATCAAACGTGTGCATAGACAAGGCAAGATAAACAGGCTATTATGTTTCACCGCAAAACAATTAGCCTGAACATCCACTCAAAGACATATATTTAACCTGGACACTGCTGACATGTTTTACTCACACGTGTATTTTGTCTAATTGGCAGCTTGAGAAATAAATACCATTCTTTTCATTTCAACCATACAGACATCTAGAAACTGCTACACGAGTTTTTATGCCTGGGTTCCGGAAAGTATGCATTTAACATCAGAAGACAGTCATTCCACATTGGTGTGAGGATGTCCAGAGGGGTTGGAATGTGAGCTTCAGTGCGGTCTATGTTCTCAGGTGATGGATAGGGCAGGGGAGCCGGTGGTGGGGTGGGCAGGCTTTGACCTTGGCTGCGGAACAGTAAGCGCTAGCTCAGATATCTCACATGATACCCATACATAGCGGCTCAATACGGAAGAGCCCCCTTACGCAAAGTGCAGAGCTCAACACTGGCTGGCTGACAGGGGCTAGCCTTGCACTGCTGACCTAACAATAAGACAACATGGACGACCCCGTGCACCTCCCCAAAAAACGCAGCTCCAGCACTGTCCCGTTAGCATCATCACAATGAGCCAGCGGCAGATTCTTTGCGAACTGAAACTAAACCACCGTTATTTTCAAGGCCCGGAAATCCGATAGAATCTTAAAGAACTTAAACTTTCCCAAGGTTTTTGTGATTTTTTTTGTTTGTATTCTTGCAGTTCGATTATTCACCAATATTCCCCACCTACCGATATCTTTGAAATGTGCAAACCCACCGCAAGGTACTTAAAATTAGTCCATCATACAGACTGAAAACAAGGAAAACAGCTGGTTTCACACAGTCCTGGGGTAATAAGATCTGCTGTATTTGGACAAGTTTGCATTTCGTACGTATCTCATGCTTCGAATAAGGACGGAACATTGTAATTGCCAGCTGAGGCGGATTTGCAATTGGTCGAGAGAAGCACCTCGGTTCCACAGCTTTTCCCATGAACGTCGCTGAGCAGGCTCAGAAATCCAACATCCAAAATGGAGTCATCCGTGACTGAAACATTTTAGCTTCAATTCTGTGCATAAAGCCGATTGCAGCCAAGGCTTTGGGCAGAGCCTGCTGATCAGTTTGCTCCCTGTGTCGAGTCATTGTGCTAAGCTAAGTTAGCTTGCATTTCTTGGTAGTGGCCCATCATGGTTATACAGAAGAGAAATAAGCATGATATCAAAATTCTGTTGTAACTCTTGAGAAGAAATTCGATACCGCACCATATTATTACTACATTCATTCCACGAGCTTATTATGAATGCTCGAATGCCACACGCTTTATCCACACATGCTTACTTATTATTTCATTTTGAATGTGTTTAAATCTTTCCACACCGCCTATAAAAATTGAGTGCCATATTCCAGTGTGTGAGTGGTAGCTCTGGTAATTGTAAGTCATGGATGGCTACTGTGATATTGACCGTTTTGATTGACTCACTCTCACTTTAATAACGGCACCGCTGTAAACGTTTTTTATCACAGGGCTTTACAGCACCGGACACTGACCCGACAGGCCTGAGAGCCTTTACTAGGGACGGACAATATCTTCAACCTTATTTTTCCATGTGTAGCATTTTATAGTATTATCATTCATAATCATATATCATATATAGTCATGGTCATTTGCTTTTATGTCCCTTGTTCTCTGAGATTGTGGGGGCATGTTGTGTATTGGGGCATGCGCCAACGATTTGCCAAGATCTGTCTAAAAGGGTATAGTTATTACATTGAAGGCCAGTTTGCTACATGTTTTGCAAATTCTGCAAATATTTCAGCCTTTGAGGTAAAGAGATGTTCTCAAAAATACTTTACTAGAATAAGATCTTAACAGTAGGGCCATTTCCCCTCTTAAAACCTACATTGTCATTTTATTTGTCGCAAAGGTCATGTGACATTGATGTGACAGTATTGCATTGCTGACAAGGGAGTGACATGCCCATGCTTTTGATAAAGTGTAGGAGAACTTTCCGAATATCGTTGCTTTTAGCGACCCCTGTGGCAGTGAAGTGAAGGATGAACTGTTACAACATTAAAGCTGATAAGATGATAACTGTGGCTGCTTGCGGTCTCTCTCCCTCTGCTGACATGGGAATTAGGCTGCTGCTGCACCTTGCAAGCTGGTGGAGTTCCAACTAGCAGACCCGGAACCAGTGCTGGGTAGCAAGCTCTGAACTGGTCTCGAGAGCAGTGGTAGCTCTGACCTGGCTCCACTGCAAGTCACTGCGTATGCAAAAAGACAGAGCGTCTTTTTGCACGTGAGGAAATCCAGCAGTCCTTCATTTTAAAGCTTTTAAATCAAAATAGAGTTCCCTAGTGCACCTTCGAGTTTGCTGTGAAGTCTTAATTGTAAACAAGGAGCACAGCATAAAGTTATCTTCAGATATGCATACACCATTAAGGCAATCTCTTCTTTAGCTTTCTCATTCTACGAGAGTAGAGTTACGAGAAATGAAGAACTATTCATACACATATACACCAGTAGAAAACTGCATGTCTTGGTCATATCGGCCTCTCTCGTCACCATTTACATCAAGACCAAATCCAAATAAACTTTTTGGGGAAGCTGCACGTTGCTCGATGCTGTATGATGGCCAGTGGACACGCCGCAGGAACAGATGTGTTAACTTCAATGTTTAGGTCTCAGATGAGCAGACATTACCCTGTGTCAACACAAAGTGATACTGTCTCTTGTCTTTGTGTGTTAAAGAGTGCTTACATATAAGTGGGTAACATGTCCATGTGAGGGTGTATGTGTTACAGAGATAAAGAGATAGACGTTGAACTGTGAATCTATTTTGGGGAGCAGGCCTTTGCTGTGTGTGTGTGTGTGTGTGTGTGTGTGTGTGTGTGTGTGTGTGTGTGTGTGTGTCCGTCCAGTGGCTGAGTGGACAGGCCTATCTGCTCCAGGCTAACCGCTTATCAGAGCCATTGGCATATCTCGTGCAGGATGACATAATCAATAATCAGAACTGATAATCAATGGTATTCTAAATAAGCATTGATTGGGCCCACAAGGTTAGCCAGCTTTATTGGTTTACATTAAGCAAAGCAACACAATGGACAAAAGCCTGTGACAGTATAATCCTTGTCCATCTGTCTTCGGGAGACACTAAGAACATGGGTGGGCAAAGAAAAGAGACCCATCCCTCTCTCTGTTGCTCGGTGATGAAACTCTCTCTTTATGAATGATGAACATTCCACTTATTCATTCCCGGAGAAGTTCGGCTGGTCCATCTTCCAAGGATCTCCTCAACATTGCCGTCACGCGCGCACTCATTTGAATACAATGAAGCTCCAGTTGCATCTCATTATCGACATGGTCAGGTAGACAGAGGTCACTGATTTGTGTCACCTTTCGCAAAATGGCCACGTCTCCCGGGAGCTTGTTGGATGAAGAAGGAGGAGTGTGGCAGCACGCTGTGAGTGTATAACCCATGGGGGCTTCACGTCCTCCTAATTACCAGGTAGCGGAACACAGTCACAGCTGTCTGAAGGTTAGCTGAAGATGACCCATGAGGATATACAGCTTTGCATTTCCTATAAAATGTGCTTGTTGTTTTTTCTCCCTCCAACCGGGTTTAAGAAACAGTTGTCAGCTTTAAACTGTCGGGTTGCTCCACTGGTGGCAACAGAGGGCTGCCTGTCTCGTGTGTGCTTTCATGTCACACTTCTCAGCAAGCCTCCCAGATTCTCCCATGAACATGACAACTGTCAATGTGCTTGAATTACTTAGCGCCAGAAAGACTTGTAGGCAAGCGTGGAAAATTAGGCGAAATAACCCTTTTAGTCGTCTGTCACTGCAACAAAGCTTAGTTTCATGATAAGCGTATCGCCAACATGAATACTCCAATCATTTTTTCCCCCACCGGCAGTCACTTAGTGCCAGACACAGGCTTAGATTTGGCTCATGAGAGAAGTGCCTTTCACTGCTTATACAGACCACCTGGCATCACATGAGGGGGAAAAAAAATCCTTAAAGGTCCAGTGTGTACGTTTTGGGTGATTTATTTACATTTCCATCTGCATCGTTATAATATGATAATTAAAATCATATTTGATTATAAAATCAAAAATATGTGTATATTCATCTAAATTGAGTCCTTTATATTTACACACCACTCTATGGAGGCTGCCATGTTGCACCACTGTGTCTTTACATTGGCCCATAATGGACAAACCTACGCTGTCTTAATTATAACTGAAGGCTGTTTCATGTTGCTTTAAAGGAAAGGCTTCCGGGACGTTTATTCGATGGAACTTCACTAGATGCCTCAAAGTCCCACACACTGTGCCTTTAATACGACCGTAACATCGCTTTTTTTTAATCTCTTGAATCTATGCTCTCAAATAATTATTTGGGCCAGCCAGATAAGCAAAGAACGAAATATGTAGCTTAATTGGCTATTTGAATGGTTTGTGATCTATAATTCATATTTGAAAGTTTTACACGAGGCTATCCTCGCCCCCTGTAAGTGCACAAAATGGGTAGTGAAAGGCAATGTTATTTATTTGATCCTGCTGGTTGGGGATCTCTCTGAAGCTCTCTCTGCCGTGGTGCAGTCTCTTCGTCGATTCTCCGCACACCTCGTGTCTCCGCCTCACATCTCTTCCTGCCTTTCTATCCCTCTTTCTCTCATTCTCTCCGTCCCTAGTGGGAACCCCTGTCACCTCTGGCCCTCCCCCTCTCCTCCCCCTTTGTGAGGCTATTACAGGCAGCACTCCTCCCTCTCTGCCTTCCCCATGTATTACCATTAGAAGACATGCATCTTGGGAGCCGCTGCACATTCCTCTGTGTTTTGATTAATATTTTAGCAGCCTCAGGGAGGAAATGGGTCTTCCTCTGAGCTAATCCGTTATAGGGTGGATGCTCGGAGCAGAGGAAAGGGAAGATGATAGAAGAGGAAGGTCAAGCTGGATTGTTTTTATTTTCCATGTCAGAAGTTGTAAAGACGTCCAATACAAACCAAATGCTTTGAAAAATGTGTTGGAAACAATGCAGCGGTGTAGAGTTAAGGGGCGATGTTAAAACTGAATACAATGCAGATGAATGCTCAGCATCATGAAGATGTATGGAGGGGGAGTATCATCAGTGTGGTTTTTTGGCACCAAATTAAAGCCAAATAAATACTGCCAGTGAATTCTTCTTCAGTATAGCACAGTATGAAAATATTATCCTTTGATTGTTCTCCTCTTGTACATGGACAAATGTTTGCATTGAGAAATATCATTAAATGACAAAATCCTAATACAGATAATGGGTAAAATGCTATATTTAAGTGGAGATCATCATTGCTTGGCCCCTTCTTTGATTCTTTGTCCAGATCTTAGAGAATCGTCTTTTTACATGACAACAGCTTTTTTTCTCTTAAAATTACAAACGATTGACTTAATGGATTTTTATCAGCATTTTGGAATCACTAGACTCCCCAGACATACACCTTCAAATGAGTGATTTTTCATTATGTTACTCCGTTAAAGCTTTGTTAGACGGATATTCCAATACAATTATACAAAACAATTTGTAGTAAGCGTTGACATAGTGTTGCAGATACTTCTGCAAAAAGGGACAACTTTTTTGCACTTGTGGTACTACTTGTGTATCTGCTGCTCAGTTCTGTGTGCTGCTTTTCTATACTTCCTCTTTCATTGATTCTCACTCCCTTTTATTTATGTTTGTTTACTGTGCTGCTCGACTCAAGAACTGCCTATTGCTTTTATTGTCAAATGCAATGAAGGGTGCTTTTATCACCATTTGCCCATGGGTCAAAGGTGAGAATGGAGACAAATGGGCATGATGAACATGCTGTAACTGAAAGTGGAAAACATGCAACTACTTCATCCTTTGTCAGTGGACCCAGTCCTGAAAGGATTTTTAAGATGACAAATTGGTGGGTCCTATATTCAAAAGGTCAAATAGATTATGGAAACTCGTAAATGATTTAGAATAGAGAGACTGAGGAGAAGCCCATGTTGTCTTGGAGATGTGTGTTGTTTTAGGTTTCATCACTGAAAATAACCAAAGGATTTTTTTTCTGGTGAAGACATCCATTTATTCTTGCCTCCATTGGTATTTCTCTCAGGTAAAGTAGAGTAACCTTGGCTCTGAATCATGTGCCACTTTGACGCCTACTCACTGCTTTGCACATTAGTCCTGTTGACCAATATATGAATTATTCTAGCTATATTGTTCGTGAGTTTATCCCCACGGTGTTACCATGTTGATTAAGTGCAGTGTGGAGGTCGAGTGTTGGCAATTACTCACCATGTGTTGAGAGCAACGGGTCATGTACAGTGAGTGAAGCTGGCACTTTAGGAACATACAAATGAAGGCTCATCGTTGTGGGGTGTGGGCTTATTTTAAGCTCCGCCAGCCCATTTAGCAGCGTGTCCTTGGGGCCGGGGGTATTTTGTATGCCTCTCCGATAGGTGTTGGCTTGGTAATGAAGGTGGTGTTTAATTTGGTTAAATGCTGCAGGGATCAGGCATATGTGTATGGATGAGATGCCATTTACTATGGGCAACACTTGCTCATACAGGCCAGCTATTTTATTCTCTATTTTTAGAGAGCATTATGCACAGAATGACAGGACAGCTAGCAGGTAGGTAATGCGACCGTAAGGAGGATACACCTGCCCCTCGGTGTTTTCTTAGCAGGTATGATAGTAATATATTTCCAAACATGACATTCCCTTGTGCTCGTTGAGGGAATTTCTGCGAGAGTGAGTTAGGCTTGAGCATCGAACCCTGTGGCGAACCAATGCAGTACGACGCCGGGGCTGTTAATGGGACAACATGTTGTAAGTAAGTTCAACAAATAAATGTTACTCTACGTTTCCAGATTTAGGGACATTTGAAACCCAAACAGTTCAACTTGAATCGTGGCGTTCCTTCCTTCTCTGTTTTTTTCAAGCTACGATTCATAGTCATTTCAACAAATTTGAGATTCAGTGAACGAAACCTCCCCTCTCTCTGTCTCCCTCGGTCTGTGTAGTGTGGAGAGGTTTCTTCATTAAAACTGACAGAGGAGCCAGAGGCAGGGGAAGTGTTATAGCTCTGCAGACCTGTCACCACATTCTCCACAAACTATAATTTAGTGCTGTACAATAATTGAAATAATTCTTTCATTTACTGACGAGGCTGCCAAATGTTGAACCAGAAAAGTGCCGACGGGAAAGATAATGTGTTCCCTCGTGGCGTTTGCTTTTTTCAATTCATTTTCTATTCTAATGCATTTAATGCAGATATTCTCCAGCTAATGGCTTGCGTGAGGCAGAGCAACAGCCTATTCAATGATGCAGTTTGGGTGGGTGGGTGGGGGGGGGGGGTTATACTTAAAACAAGAGCGACCATAATAAATGGCAATAAATCCATGGGCATGTCCATTTTTCCAGAGGCCTGAATGTAAGCTGAGTTAATCCCTTTACATGGTGAGCGTGCTCATAGTGGGTTCAAAGCTGCAGAGAAAATCAGTCACAACCATCTGTGCCCCCTGCCTATGGATCACCTTAAAACGTAAAGGGCTGGAAAGCCAGATAGCACCGGGTGATCCCGGCAGTGGCATCCTCCCGGTGGAGCCACTGCAGCCGAGCCTGGTCTGAGCAGAGAGTGAATGGGTGTCCCAGGAAGAAATGGCGCAAGGTGTCGACCGCCCACTGGATAGCCAGGCACTCCTTCTCAATGGTGCTGTACCTCCAATCCCATTCCGAATTCCCGAAAGCTTACTGCGGGCTTGACAGTATTTTGTTTTTGCCCTTAATCTAATTTGTATCGGCACAACAGGATAATTATGAATGTCCCCATGAGTGCATGTCGAGATTTGTTTCTGTGATGTGAGGTGGAAGGACTTTGTGCGTGGTGCTGCATTGGGTGAGACGGGCCAGAGCTGGAGAACTGGCGCTTCCTACCTCCACCCAGCTTGGTTTGATAGCACAGTGGTCTTCCGCCAGCATGATGGCAGCATCCAGCCTCGCTGGCCAATGCAGCGCACCCAGACTAATGTCTGCCCCGGCAGTTTCTCCACAAATTGCTCCAGTGCGGCTTTCTCCATGACCCTCCCTTCTGGCTCCTTGCTCCTTAGCTGCAGCCACTCCACGGCTGCATCGCACAGCTGCTGGACGAAGGTGAATGGCCGGCCTCCGGGCCCCAGTCTTGCCTACAGGAACCGGCGGCGGTGATCCTCCGAGGACAGCACCAGCTTGTCGAGAATGGTCCTCTTCTTTCCTCGCTAGTCGCTCCTGCAGACAGCTGCAGAGAGAGAGATAGAGAGTGAGAAGCAGTGACTTCAGCCATGTACAATCAACTCTCTCTTCATGGCATTAGCGTGGTGGCTGCAAGCTTCCTACAAACAGCATACAGCAAATAAGAGTAAATATTTATGTAGAATACTTTGGACTATATTCTCAAACAAATTGTCTTGAAATTGATTATTATTAACAGTAACAGAGACACAGGTTTCTCATAATCATCATCATCCTATATTTCCAACACACCACAATGGCAACTCAACTGTGACAGTCTCAGAATCAGAACAAGAAACTCTCACCTGCTTTGTTGTAGGTCACAGGCTCCAAAAATAAGCAATGTGAGGGAATTCTAACTACCTGACACTCATAGTGAATTAGCATTTCACTGTGCTTCATTATTCATCCAACTGCCATCTTTAAGGCTGTTTGCCACATAGCAAAAATTGAGGCACGCTATGCAAAGTGAATGCATCATGCATCAGATTGCTCCAAAGAGAATTATTATTTCACCTGCCACCTCACAGTAACAGTGCAGGATAGATGTGGACTTTAATTACAGTCACACAGACCTTTAAGGCTTGGATTAAATTAAGAGGACATTTAACTGCACTTTCCTAATTTTGTTTTAAGTATGTCAAACTGTTAGGCTGTTTCAAGGTTACTGTTTATGTCTTTCTTTGGTAGGGCATAGTTTTTTTTTTTTATTCTCAGGCAATATTATTCAAGGTAGAGTGAAGGGTTTACTGACATCAAGCCTGTTCTGTGTGTTGAATTGTGTGTTGTTGCTGAATATGCCAGAATTCATGGGAAGTTTTCAAAGTTATCTTTCAAAAGTTGATTAGTTTGCTCACTGTGACTAAGAAGCAAATCTCTCTCCATCACTCTCTCTCCATGGGCAATGTCCAGGGAGCATTACCGTAGCCAGCATGAGAACTCCATTGTGTTGATTATAGCTGTGATGAATGGATGAGATAAGTGGATGGAGACAGTCTTAGACATAGAAACGATTGGTGTACAGGTCCAGCTCAGATTAGATAAGGCAAAATAAAAGGGGACCTGCAAATAATGAAAGAGAAGAAAAGGAGATTCTGTTCTTTTCTTGTGTCTGGAAATAATTTTAATTACTTAAAATAAAATTTTGAAATAAAGAACATATTTTCCAGCCTCAGTGAGCGAATGCTCTAACCCTAAAAGACTTTACATTCGCTTGTCATCTTTAAACTGTTGTCTTATGATACGGAGCTGCAGTCTCCAGTCAGATTTAGGTTTGCAAAGATTCGCCGGAATTTAAGAGGTTCGAGTTTTTGCCAGATGAGCGACTTAAAGATGAATATTTCTTTTAATGTGAATTGTATTTGCATCAAGCTTTATTGAGTCTCTTAGTTTATTTAAGATGCTTTCTGAAATATTCTATCAGTGCATGCACTAACCACCCTGTTTGCACAGTGTAGCTGAGCTCAGTATCTAACATTACACACATATGCTCCGCACAAAGGTTGAGTTTGCTGCTCAGCACTAATGACGGAATCTCTGAGTTTCCAATCTTCAAAACTGAGCATGACTGGAATGCTGTGCTGATGTTTATCATTGTCGGGTTGGCGAGAGGCTTTTCAAAGCGTGGCTCTGAGTTGCTGCCTAGAGTTAGCTGCCAAGGAGACCGAGGAGCGTGCACAGAAGTGTATTTTGTGGAAACCCTGTCCCAAAACCTCCATATGTAAATCAGGCAACATGTTTAAATCTGTTAATGAGCTGGATGAAAAGACATCTTCTTTATGCATAGATATATAAACCAATTCAAATGATTTTAACATGGATGATCCCTCAACTTGTCCTCTGCTGTCATCAGCAGAAGAAGGGGAAAGATGTTCTGACTATCAGTCGGTTATCGATAATGTTTGGTTTATGGATTTTCTGCATATCATTGATACAAAAACATGCTTTTCTTGAGTTTAAAAATCTTTTCTGGAACATGTGTATCTTGGAATTGTAGTCATGTAATTTTAGATCACAACAAAAGCCACATTGGCTGACACCATCATTATTCAAGTTTGTCCATTTGATAAATATCCTCGTTGCTTTTTGTCAGCACCATGGTATCTATGTGCATATCTGGTTCCATTATTTAGTAGAGATATGCTGAGATGTGCAACATCTAACTCCTACATCGTTGCAGGATTCTTGAGACAAAATGTCAGAATTACACACACACACACACACACACACACACCCACACACACACATTCTCACACATGGCTCGTTGTTTTTGAGTTCAGATTTCTTTGTATGACTTCTTGAAACCATGCGCATGAAAAGTGATAGTGCCTATACATTGTTTCTCCCTGTGGGGATTTTCCTTTCCAATTTTAACTTTAGTCTCATCCTACTTATAATCTGAAACTTCAATGTTCATTTCAACCCTTTTGATGAGTGAGGACTTGATAAAACTCGCCGCAAAACGAACCATACAACCTTAAAATCTTTTTTGAAACATACCCATGAAGACACACACTCACACACATACAAATGTCACTTACCCCTGCTGCTTTGTGACCAACAATGGCAAGAGATATGTGATTGATTGATCAAGCTTTTATCAATCCAAGGATTGGAAAATGATCCCTGAAATCCTCTTCCACATCAGTAAGGCACTTTTATCCCCCCTTCCATGAAGTTGATTTACAAAGGCAGTCGATGCGAAGTGCTGCTTACACGTGACTACATAATGAAATGGCGAACTAACTTGGGAGAGCACAAACACCCGTGCTGAGGAGCATTTAGTTAAGTGTGCAGATTAGCATAAGAAAACCAATCTCATAACATGAATAGGCCTCTCTAATTGAGCTATTGTTCATGTTAGCAGAGTGCTTTTCTTTTGGCTCACATCTCTCCAACCCTCACTACCTCTTCAGCTTCTGGAGTGATGGGCGATGATGTGCGTGTGTGTGTGCGCGTGTGCTTGCGCTTGTGTGTATGTGCTTTTGTTTTGTGAGGACCACATTGGACGTAGACCTTAAGGAGTGGGTACAGGTCGGGTAAAGTGATTTTGAATTTCTGATTTAGATGAGACAGTTAGGGTCAGGGTTAGGAATTCAGCTAGAGTTTTAGTTTAGTAAAGGTTAGTGTAATGCCCTGGGCACAGCGACTCTGAATGGTGTGAAACGGCATGCTCACCGATCAGGTTGTCTACACTGGCCACAGTTCATTTGCTTACCAGTCGTAGTTGTACTGCTCAAGTGCCGTGGCGATTCTACAGAATCGAAGTCTGGCCTGTTGAATGCAAAGCGAACAGAGAACGTGCTGTTTGAGCGCGGTTTTGATGTTTAATTACAGAGGATATCAACATAATGGATAAGCACATCGCTCAAAACAAAGCCACCAGGGGTTGTTTAGCGTCATTTAGTTACCAGTGTTTTGAATCAGGGTCAGAATCTGATCACTTTATTGATCCCTGAGGGGTAATTTGGCAACGATTGCATTCTTTTCGTTAAGGAATTTCAGCGATCATCGTAGGAACCACACTACTTCTCCACTGCTGAACACACAGCCTGTATGAACAACCAACAACTGAGACATGGAACAGCTGTGGCATTGCACACAGCTGTTGTGGCCTTAGCTTAACGGGCTGGCTCGTGCAGATGGGGAGAAATGCTACTGCTTGTAATAAGCAAGTGTTGCTTACATATAGGCTTGGGGTAAGTTTCAAATACATGTCCCCACAAGTGACCTGTGTGTGTGTGTGTGTGAGAGAGAGGGAACCCGCCC
>JAFBJT010109592.1:0-20557 GCA_016785325.1 Chascanopsetta lugubris
TGCCTTAGAAGAGTGAAAGCAGAGGACTGCACACACACACACACACACACACGCACACACACACACACACACACACACACACACACACACACACATGGAGCGGACAGGGAATCAAATTGGAGAGGAGATTATTTACCCGACTTTGACAAGTCGGTGTTGGATGAGAAATTGCTGACTCGGCCAACAAGTCCTCCTGTCCAACCACCTCTCTGAACTACCTCACCAAATGACTCCATCCCTCCATGGTTTATTGTTATTCACTGACATTTCAATCTGCTGTGTTTCAGAGCGTCCTTGTGTCTTTGTGTCACAGAAGTGGGAAAAACCTGCAGTTCACGGGGTGGCCACTAGAGGCTGCCTCCAAAAGTGAGTCAAACCCCACAGACTCTGTGCATAACATATCTTTAAAGCCTGGCGCAAGCTACCGTTTTGCTCTCAACCGCTCATTTGTTGCCGTGGCAACTGTAAATGACAAACCTACTTATCTTTAATCTGTTGAGGTGTGAAATTGTGCATAATTAAGGGGCGTGGCCTCTTGAGTGACACCCGTACCGACCAGCTGTACCCGCGCTCCGCCTCTTTGCCCGTTTCCAGATGAACCAGGAAGTAGGAGGAGTTAGGCACAGGGCGAGTGAACCGGCCAATCCCAGCTTGACAAGCACTCTGCAGAAACCTACGGGTGACGTCGCGGACGCTACGCGACGGCGCAGAATGAGCGGAGGTCAAAAGGTAATCGAGTCGATTCTTAATGAGACAATTCATCATCTCTATCTTCAGCGTTTCACCAGCGTGACGAGCCCCCGGACACATCCTGTCTCTTTCTCTTTCTCCGTTCATCTCCAGATGAACGTCGGGACGGAACGAGAGGAGAATGGAAAGCATCCAGACAATTACAGCAATTCCCTCACATTCTGCCTGAATACGACCTGACAGCGAGGAGCAGGGGGGAGCGGGGGGGGGGGGGGGGGGGGGGGGGGGGGGGGGCGAACAGGGGGTGAGATCCTCCTCTCGACCCGGGCCGAGGTGGAGCGTTCACAAGAAGGCTTTAATTAAAGTGCAGCGCAAATGAAACTGGATCCCACCAGTCGGCAGGAATGAGAAATGTGGAATTTGCGGTGGGAAATGTTGAGATCCCCCTTTTAGGGTCAAGTTAAAGGTGCAGTGTGTAAGATGTGCGTGCCTGGGCTCCGCCTCTTTGCCCTTTTTTCGGATTAACAGCGATGCAGGCGGAGTCGGGCATCATGTGCAGTACAGTCTTTAGCAATGAATAACGATAAACATGACAATGACAGATTAGAATTTCAGATTTAAAGGTGCAGTGCGTAAGATTCCGGTCGTTTGTGTCGCTTTTGAAAATATGACCAAACAAGCACATGCGGACATTTTCATGAATTCATAATCTACCCTAAAATGAGCCCTTTAACGTGCATCTACGTGAGGAGCGGGTCCTCCCTACGGGGGCGGCCATGTTTTTCACAGTCGTAAAAGCGGACGCACCGAACGTCGACTGAGTTTTAATGACAACTGAAGTCGACCGCAGCTTCTCCTGCGGGTTCGGACGGGCGAGGGTGAGGTGACGGACACAACGTGCAACGTCGCCTCCGGAGGTCGCCGAATCGTACACGCTGCACCTTTAACGCCACGCCATCGTGGGCGGGGCGCGTCTGCAGGCTGCTGCGCTTCACTCTCCATTGTTTCCGCGCGGCGGCCGGCGGCGCTGGTTGTTGTTTTCAGCGCCTCCCGCTCCCTGTGGCGCATCAGAGAGTTTGTTTTTCCTCCACTCGTCACAGGTGTCGCAGCCTCCGAGCACTCGAACGCACACGGACCTGTCACCGGGATTCAAACCCTCAAACCACGTCCCCTCACATCAGCTGGCACAAAATCCATGAGTCTTCGGCGCCCGCGGAGCCGTCAGGCGCGCGCTCCGGGTCACTAATGAGTATTTCTCGCCGCGTTGTCGGCGCCACAAACGTCACGTCGGCGTTTCACGGGCTCGGCGAGCGCGGCGCCGCTCGCCGCACAGCAACAGACTGCGACTTTGACTTTGTTTTGGAAAAACGGAGCCAGAGATTAAATCCACGAGGCGCCTTAATGCACCGTTCATCTGCGAAGGTAATGAGAAAAATTAAAGTTGTATTGCGCTCAGTTTTGCGCGGTGGAAGGTGAGTATATATATATGAGACCGAGGGAGATTAGGGAGTGTAGGTAAATATAAGACCTGTGTGATTCAAATGTGCAATCATTTCACAGCAGCTTGGTTTAATCAGGGGCTCCGCTGGAAATGAAGGGCCGGAGCAATAAATGAACAAAATACCTGTGACTCATCAGGGGGAAGCAGAGAAAATGGTGTTAAAGGACATTTAATCTGACTTCATTTGCATAATTACTTCATTCATCCGTGAGCGGCCGATTATGTTTTATTTTAATTCAGACTTAAAAGTTCTTGGTGGGTTTCGATGTTTTATTCCTGTGACAACGTTTTTTTTTTTCAAACTCGCATATTTTTTATTCTATCCAGCTTTGAAATTGCGCATAATTAAGGGGCGTGGCCTCTTCAGTGACAGCACCATGGGCCCACCCACCCCCTCAGCTCCACCTGTGCTCCTCCTCTTTGCCCCGTTTTTTTTTGCATGAACCTGGAAGTGGGAGGAGTTAGGCATCAGGGATATGGCGACGCCCACTAAAAGCCTCACAAGCACAGGTATGGGTGACATCACGGACGCGACACCCATCATTATGTGCAGTGTCCGGCCCCAGGAAACTAGGTCACATGACCTAAGGAGCCATGTTGTATCCAAATGCTGCAATGACCTGGCAGCTCCAGCAGAGGGCGCCACACTCAGTCCAGCTCCCCTCTCGTGGCATCACACCCAACCCCCCCCCCCTTCGCTCTGTTCCACAGTATTGGAAGAGACATGAGGGGTCACATGGGGTCAGCATCTTACCCAAGAACACTTGGGAGTGGACGGGACTTGAACCCCTGACCTTTTGGATTGGCAGTAACTCCTCTCACCCCTCCACCTCCGCAGCCCTGACAGAACACACACACACACACACACACACACACACACAACACACACACACACTGTAATTCTTTCAAACCTGACATTTCCTGGATGTCTCTCATTTCCCCGCAGAGATTCACCTGAGATTTTCCATCTGAACTTTTCTCGACATTGATCCCAGAAATGAACGAAGACAGGAGCAGGTTTCTGGTCGATTCCTTTCAATGCCCGAGGTTTTTGTTATCATTCTTTAAAACCTTTCGAAAAAACAAACTCAGCCTGAGCTCGGTCATCACGCTGTTTCAAAGATCATGAGTCAACCTCGGCTTTCAAACCAGACATTTTTGTAACGACATCTCCGGGTCTTGGTTCCTCCTCCGTTTGCCAGTGTGATGTTTTTGATTGACGGCTCCGGGGCACGAGGCTGAATGCTGCCGTTTGGAGAGGAGGGCGTTTTAAGCGAGAGGCTCCTTCTGCTCATCGGCGACATCTGAGCTCGTCATTCTGTCAACACCGCTGCTAAAGTCGGAGCAGTGAACTAGAAGCAGGGACTCTCATTTAAAGGTGCAGCGTGCACGATTTGGTGACCTCTAGAGGTGAAGTTGCATGTTGTATCACCATCACCTCCCCCCTCCCCCTTCTGAACAGGCAGGAGAACCTGTGGTGACTTCAGTTGTCATTAAAACTCAAAAGATGTTCCGTATGTCCACTTTAGGCTACTGTAAAAACATGGCGACCCACTCTTCATAAATACGCATTAACGGGCTCGTTGAAGGGAAATAGGAACATTTTGTCAGGATGTAATTGTTTTGTAAGAGTTTTTTAGAAGTGACAAAAATGAAAACAAAAAATGACAGGTTCGTGGTGTTAAAATGTAAAATGATTTGAGCTGCAGAGGAAAGACAAATAAGTTTGTTTATTCAATAAACAAGTTCAACATTGTCACCACCAGCAGAAAAAAAAAACATGCAAACAAATACTTTATTTTATTCCCTCCTCTCCTTTTTTGTCAAGTTTCCCCAGAGACACTTCAATAAAGTAACAGTTGCAGAATTGAAATGATGCAGTTTCCTCAGGCGCAGAAAGCAACAACAGTGTAAAGTCACAGCACGAATACAAATATAAAATATAGAGGGAAACATTATGAATAGGCTCAACAGGACTAATCTTAAAAAAATACATTTAATAGACATTTTTTTCTTTTGTTTCTTATATAATAGGGCTGTATGAAGTAATACTGCATATAGTAAAAGTATTACATTAGTACTTTTGCAGCTTCCTGTTTACAAAGAGACACATGAGGTGGAATGTGATTTTCACTTTCTACATATGTGGGTATAAAAAAATTCTACATCCATGTAACAAAAGGCAGAAGCAATAAATAAATAAATGAATGTATGAATAAATAAATACAGAAATAAATAAACAAGTTAAGAAATGGATACATTAATTAAGAAATTAATAGATGAATAAATAAATTATTTCAGTAATAAACAAATAAAGGTTTGAAAAAACAGAAATAAGTGGATGCATGAATACATCATTTAATAAATACACAAATATGATTTAATAAACAAATTAATTAACAAAAATAAATAAATAACTTAATAAAGGAAAAAAAAAACAGAATGTAATAAATAAATACTTTCCCCTGCCTGGAATCAATAAAAGTGATGTGTTCTGCAGGTACATTCAACGCGCACGTCTCTATCACATGACAATCACTTGAACTGGCTCGTCATTGGTCGATAAAGATCATTAAAGCACAACATTCGAGTCACGCAGAGCACCATGGATGACGCATGGGAGCAGTCAGTAGTATCAGTGATGTCAGAACAATAATAATAATAATAATAATAATAATAATAATAATAATAATGACAGTAATACATTACATGTATAGTATCATAGAGTCATTTCAGTCAATAAGCGACGGAGCACAGAACCATTGTTGTAAAAAGTAAGGTGATGAGCGCAGAGCGGTAATCACATGTAATCACAGGCAGCTCAGGAACCACTTCATCACATCCGCCATGATTGTTCCTTTAATACAGGAAGTAACAGAGTCAACGACGCCAACATCAGCAGCTGTGTGTGTGTGTGTGTGTGTGTGTGTGTTGTGTGTGTTCTTGTCTGCAGAATTCAGTGTGAAGCCTCTTCGTCATCGCCGAGATATTTTTGATGGAATGTACAGCGACTTTAAAGGTGCAGTGTGTACGATTTCAGATGGACTGACATCATCATGATCGTATAATCACCGGAATGTGACTTACACAACTCTGAAATGAGCTCTTTAATGACTATTTACATCAGGAGCGGGTCCACTCCATGGGGCCGCCATGTTTTTACAGGATCTTTTCAGCTTAAAGGTGCAGTGTGTAAGATTTCTGTCATTTTTGATACTGAACATACTGACATTTTCATCAATTTACGATCAACTAAATGTTGTTTTTTTGTTGTTGTTTTTCCCATTTACCTTAAATGAGCCCATTGATGTGTATTTACAAGAGGAGCCGGTCCTCTCTACGGTTGCCGCCATGTTTTTGCAGTAGCCCAGACTGGACCCACCAAACATCTTTTGAGTTTTAATGACAACTGACGTCGACCACAGGTTCTCCTCATGTTCAGAAGGGTGAGGTGATGGATACAACATGCAACTTCACCTCTAGATGTCACCGAATCGTACACACTGCACCTTTAAATGGCAACTGAGGGTTTACCATAGGTTCTCTCGGAGCCGGACCCTAACCCTCTGGAAAAGGGGGAGGGGGTGAGGCGATGTATACAACACGCAACGTCACCAAACCGCACACACTGCACCTTTAAAACGGACTCGTCGCCGACTCGACCCTGAGGCACGTTCCTCAATGAAGTCTGGGTAAAGCGCCGCGGCGTCAGCGTCCGCCAGTCATGGCGAGGAGTGGGAGGAGCCTGTGTCACTGGAAAACTCTTTCACTTCATTCAAGCGACCTTGTTGAGCGGGACCGGCGACCTGGAGCCTCGCCCGCCGCTGTTGGCGGCCCCCTCCACGTTGGCGTTGGCGGCGGCGGCGTTGGCGGCGGCGGCGTGGCGGTGAGACGACAGCTGCGTCATGTGCAGCAGGCAGGTGTTGTTCTCCAGCTCGGTGGGCGTGTAGGAGGCGGCGGCGGCGGCGGCGGCGGCGGCGTGGCACGTGCGCAGGCGCTGGCGCAGGTGGATGGGGAAGAGGCCGGAGGTACACTGTATTTATTTACGTGTGTGTGTGTGTGTGTGTGTGTGTGTGTGTGTGTGTGTGTGTGTGTGTGTGTGTGTGTGGTCCGCACTCACAGTTCCCTCGGGCCATGCGGCTGGAGATCTCCACCAGGATGCGCGTGTAGCAGAAGATCATGATGACCAGCGGCAGCAGGAAGAGGCAGACGAAGGTGAACATGTTGTAGAGCGTCTCCTGCCACCGCTCCACGAAGCTGCCGTGGGTGGTGCACTGGGTGAAGTTCTCGGGGACGGTGATGGTCACGTTGTGGAATATGAACATCTGAGCGGAGGGACGCAAACAGAGCGGACCGTTAAAGGTGCAGTGAGGGTGAAAGATGTGGTGACCTCTAGTGGTGAGGGTGCGCGTTGCGTCTCCATCACCCTCGGCCTTCCGAACACGCAGGAGAGCCCGCGGTCGACTTCAGTCGTCGTTCAAACTGAAAAAGTGTCGAGTGTGTCCGCTCTGGGGCGACTGTAAAAAAAAACAACATGGCGGCCCCCGTGGAGAGGACCCGCTCCTCTCGTAAATATACATGAATGGGCTGATTTAAGTCGAATGGAGGAAGAAAAAAAAACATTTAGGTGATGATGAAATCCTGAAAATGTCAGTATGTCACTGTTTTGTAATATTTGAGAAGTGACAAAAAAAAAATGGCCGAAGTCTTACACGCTGCACCTTTAAGTGTGTTTCTCTAATGATCAGAGCGGAGCATCGCGTTCCTCCGTGTTTGTTCCGCACTCGAGTCGAGCGGGATTGATACCTGCTCCCGCTTGTTGTTGTCTCTGCAGACTCAGCGCTTCAATCCCAGAATCCCTCAGCAGCTGTGTGAACAGAGCCCCCCCCCTCCCGCTCCCCCTCCCCCTCCCACCTGATCAAACACTAATCACACCCGCACAATCAGAGGATCTACCCACAGGAGCGCCCCCCCCCGCTTTGTTTCCCTTCAAGTGATTGGCACCGCAAGGGTTAGCGCGGACGCCTGGCAGGAAGGGGCGGGGCTTGTCGAGGCGGCGCCTGTGAGTGACTGAGGCCAAAAACATGGAGCGAGGGTTGGTTTTATTCCGGCCTCTAAAGACCTTTAACGGGAGTCGAGGGGGGGGGGGAGCAGGTGACGGAGTGGGTGTCAATCGCACACACTCCCGGCGGCGACGCGGTGGGACATCCCATAATACGTCTGCCCTGTGAAACCATGGCGACCTGGTCCTCAGCACAGATTGAAGGATCGGGTCCGACGTCATCCGAAAAAACGCACACATATGTTTTCATCGCCCACTCGCGCCTCACTCCAGGAAATCACTCCTGCACCTGCCTGCTCTGAATACACTCCACCACCGCAGCTGCTGCAGGTGACGAACACACACACACACACACACACACACACACACACACACACTGCACAGGTCATCTACAGAACCACCTCACTAACACTTCATTTCCATTTTACAATCTCCATTTTTTTTTTCAAACTCATTATCGAATTAACCAGGAAAATGTACATTTGGATGATTCAGCGCACTTCAACCTCCCGGGCTGACAGATGAGGCCTATATAGGGAAGTGGGATAACTTGCAGTTCACTGCGTGGCCACTAGAGGCCGACTCCCAAAGTGAGTCCAAATTCTGCATAATTAAGGGGGCGTGGCCTCTTGACCTGTGTGAGGGCACCACGGGCCCCACTCCAGCTCTACCGGTGCGCCGCCTCTTTGCCCGTTTCCGGGATTGAAGCGGGAAGCAGGAGGAGCCAAGATGGCCGACGAGAGCCACCTCACCACCAGATGTCACCCTAACCTCCCACACGGCACCTTTAACTAAGGCGCCACCCACTGGCTGAGATCACAGTCTGACACCTGTCACAACCGGGCAACACAGAGATCATTACAATGTGATACATCTTCTTGGATCTGTTCCAATGAGTAACCCCCCCCCCCCCCCCCCCCCCCCCCCCCCCCCCCCCCCCCCCAGCCTCCCCCCTCCCTCCCCCCCCCCCCCACCGCCTGTTATCCCCCTCTCCTCGCTGAGGGTCCTTATCAGCCTGAGATACATATGGGCGCTCACACAGATCAGCATTGCGGAGGGGAAAGTATTCCCCTAAGTTGACTCACGACACATGTTCTCCCTCAGGTCAACGGTGTGGAGACGAAGGTTGCCCTTGGGGGTCAACGGCGTGGCGCCACGTAAAGGGGCCGGCGCGTGTGTCTTTGTCCCCCACATACATAAAACGTCTGCTGCCGGTCGTACATGACAGCGTGCTGATTGGTTGAGAGCGGCCTGTTCTCAGGATGTCATGACAACCGTATCAGGGGGGCGTTGGAGCCACAACCTCGGCCTAAATAAAGACACGGCAGGACTGATGGTGCCTGGACGATGCCAGTCTCTCTCTCTCTCTCTCTCTCTCTCGCTCTCTCTCTCTCTCTCTCTCTCGACAGCAACCAACCGCCACCATTCCACAAACAGGCATAGGTTCAAATCCTTTGTCTCACGCCTGGCGAGAGACTGACGTGCAACATTTTCATCAGGAAGAAAATAAATAAATAAATAAACCCTTCGGCTGTGTGTCGAGAAATAAAGACGTCTCCATTTATCGCGAAGGGAAGACATCCCATAAAACATCTGGGCTCTATAGTCGCCGAGGGTTACGCGCTAAAATAAATTCCGGTAATTGTGTCTTTCATGAAGCCATTTTCCGAAGGGACACAAACGCAACGCTGCCATTTGAATTCAAACGTTACGCTTTGACCTTATTTATATATTTTCATGGAAATGGGACGAGGGACGTTACGAGAGGAATTAACACATTGTCTTAATTACACATTTCCCATGATTCTCTGTTTACAAATTGGAAAATAAATTGAACGTGTGATTGCAGGGGAAAAAAAACAGGTTTCCACCCTCGGTCATTTTAAATTAGTTACTATATCAACATTTCTTTCTTCTTTTTTTTTTTTTTACTGTGAACGTTTTCAAAGAGGTTGCTTGGTTCAAAAATAAAACAAAACAAAACAAAACAGAATAGAATAAAATAAAATAAGATAAAAATAGATTGTTAGCTAATTCCAGCTGAAGGGGACAAAAGGCCCTGACACAACAACAAAACTCCAGATTCAGCAAAACACCATTTCTATTGTTCATCCCCCAGAAGCAATTAGCTATGTTGCCCTCTGCTGGTCACATGTGAGAACACAGGCCCTCTATCGATTTGTCTGTCCAGCCTAATGTTACATTATCAAACAAGCAGTGTTTTCCGTTTGTTTTGGAAATGGAAAACAATTTTGCAATTGTTTTTTTGTTGTTGTTGTTGTTGTTGTTGTTTTCCATTCCCACTGAATCAGTTGCAGCAGCAACGATGGACTCAGCATTTACAAACACAGAGACATATAAAAACATGAGGCATGGCTTTGTGGAGCTCTTTCCCACAGCAGGGGCTTCCCAGATTATTTCTGAAACACACATGCATATATGAATATCTTGGGGGGGCGGGGGGGGGGGGGGGGTTCTACAGGGGGGGGGGGGGGGGGGGTTCTACAATAACATGTTTGTGCCTTTTAATGTAAACATCAAAAACACGATAGGAAGGACGGAGGACGGACGCAGCTCGGAGTCGCCGAGTTCCTGCATCTATGATTCATCTGCTGCAGGAGAGAACTCGGTCAATTACAGGGTTGCCGATGAAAGGGACAACTTATTGCTACACGTTTAAATTAGGATTTGTATCTATTTAAGTGTATCCAGAGCTGCACTCAAAGCTGCACTCAACCCGCCGCCGCCGCCGCCGCCGCCGCATTTAAAAGCCTCCGGAGCTTTTCCCCTGATGTGAGGAAATCTACAGCGGCGCCGTAAACATCACGGTTGACGCAAACATCCGACTTCCAGCCGACTTCATCTTACGCAGCTTTCGGGTGGAAGCAATCATCTCATTTCACAGTGACTGATGGAGAGTGATTGGGCGGCGTGTTTACACGGAGCCAGTGTTGACTCTGCCGCCTCACGCTGAGATGTACAGTGGATCTATATGTTGTGCACAGAGTCAACTCTGGCCTCGTGTGTGGAGATTAGAGCGGTGACATCACTGAGCGCCTCAGCCCCTCCACAGGGACGATTTGGAATTTGCCCTTCGCAACGGAACATGATTCTTTTTTTTTTTTTGTTTTTTTTTTTTTTTTTTTCGATTTTTTTTCTTTTTTTTTTTATCGCAGATGTTTTATGAACAAATTCCTGAGGTTGTGGTTTTTCTTTTCTTTTCTGTGAGCGCCGTCTTCCCCCATCCGTCGCTCACAGAATCACACGTTTGCTCAGGTTATGTTCCAAATGCCTGGATCTGCGGAGAGGCAGTGACAGGACTTACACTCTTAACTTAAGGAGTTAAAACATATATCTAATGTCACGATTGATCCACCTTTGGGCATTTTTTATGACGTCGTCATAATAATAATGACATCGTTCCTATCACATGGCTCATGGCGGTTCATTGAGTAAATCATTCACATACGGGAAACAAATGTATGATTCGTTGATTGAAGTGATTGAAAAGCTGCATAATCATCTGAATTCACATCACACTTCACCACTAGATGTCACTAATCCTTTCACTGTCCCTGTAAAATTAGCTCGACAGTCTGATCTACACCGATGCTGCTTAAATGAGTTTTCAAACTTCCGTCTGATGTTGTTTTCTGACTTTCCAGACTTGATTGCACTTCTTAGTTCTAACACTAGGCGAAGCCAGTGAGGACGCCTCAGAGAGGATACGTGTTAAAATAGCCAAAGCAACTGAAGTGTAATTTAACTCGTCATGTCTGGATTGTGGGGAAATGACAGAAATGACAAGATGTAACAGATGAAGTGAAGAAATCTTAAAACAAACAACGAATCATCATAGATATACTATTAAAAAAACTCAGTATCATTATTACATATTCTATTTCGATCGATTCAATTGAAAATAATTACATGTAAATCTCACATAATGAACCTTTAATTGAAGCGTTTGTTCTGTGTTACCGGTGCCGACGGAGTTCCTTTGCTTGTTCGGCTCCTCTGGTGAAAAGCTGAGCAACAGGAAGCTGAAGGTTTAAATCCAGGAAGTGACAACAGGACTGTACCAAGTGAGGGCCACATGACAGGGGGGTGGGGGGGGGCTGTTTATTTACTGAAGATATATTTAATCTAATTTAGGATTTGGTTTAGTAGTTTGTTACATTGTGTTTTGCCGAGGAGAATTTAAATTTCAAGTTAAAAATAGAATTTATGATTTAGATGATTGAGTTAAAGTAGATTTACTTTGCTTTGTAACCCCTGTGGGCTTAACACAGTATAAACATGTGACCCCAGCTCTGGGCTCTGATTGGTCAGTTTGAATTTTCAGTTTGTGAGAGTGTGTGAGAGAGTGTGTGTTTGCTGTGTTTATTCATCTACTTAAATGAAACAAGTAAATAGATCTTTGGAATAATCTGAGGCTAAATCAAACTCTTATTTTGAAAAACCAACAGTGATTCCAGGTGTTAAAGTCAAAATGCGATGTTGAAATTGCAGTTGACCTTAAAGGTGCATTGAACAACTTTTTTCAAACCCCACCAAAAATGACTCTGGGGTGTGGCGTGAGCGCCCCCTGGCTCTGACAGAGGAACAACAGGGCATTTTAGCTCCGACAGGAAGTCGACAAAGAAATCGCCCGAGTGGAGCGGAGTCGCTGCTGGATTTCAAGTCATGGAGTTTAACGTCAACGGAACTCGCAGCGCCATTCATCAGGCTCCCCCCCCCCCCCCCCCCGGCAGCTCGTCGCGCAGCGTATTTCAAGGTGAGCACTGAGCGAATGCTTTTTTTTTTTTAAACGACGGCTAATTCAAAGTAAAGAATGTGTGGAGGACACAAAGCATGTTGCTGCCATCGCCTCATTCATGTATTCATAAAGACTTTACTGTGTGTGCTGCTGTAATGAAAACCAATGGGCCTATCACTGAAATACATGGTCACGAGACCCTGAGTAGCTCTGATGCAGCTCTGTTTATCAGCAGCAGGTGGCGGCGTTGTGCGAGAACGTCAATTTTTCTGAGCTCATTTGTTTACTTCACGCAATTTGCATATTTCTGTAAATACCTGGCATTAAAAGAGTTCATTTTTGCGATCTTGTCGCAACGTAGCCAAGTTGGCAGTGCAGTGGAATGTTTGCAAATTGCCACGGCAACAACTCTGTGTATCTCAACTGGCCACATTTTCAGCTGCAGTGCAGTTCCTGGCAATGATTTCCTTTTTATTTTCATTTATTTAATTTTTTTTAATAAAGGCACTCCAATACTCGCAGCATCCGTCCCCTCGGGTATCAATAAAGTCTTGTGATTCTAAACAGCGGGACAATTCAGTATGAGGAAGTTCTGGTGCTGGGATTCAAAACAAACATATGGATTCAGACAACGAGAACAACAGGAAGTGGTGTAGATTTACCGTCGCAGCAGCAAGAGGCAGGATGAGCGGCTCTTGATTCCATCTAGTCGTGAAACGCTGGTATTATTACTTCCTGTGCTTCGCTGTGAGGCAAAACGGCGAGGTTGTTGCCGTGGCGTCAGAGACGGCCAAACCTTTTGGTCAATCGCTGAACATTTTCGGATCATTGTAAACGAGCGTGTTGCGCACACACACGCTCAGACGAGTATTATACCACGTGTGGCTCGCACCACCTGACCTGCGCTTACTGCTGAGTCATCGGAGTGAACCCCGTGTGTGTTCAGAGCTCAGTCAACTTATTGACATCGCTCGCGCTGACGCAGGCCGCTGCCGTTTGCCTCCCAGTTGGATTCCTGTGCCCCATTCGACTCCTGTGTTCCCATAAGAATGAGGCCAAAGTCATTCAGTCTTATTTTTGGATTTCTACGCCTCTGTGGACTCAGACCCCACCAGCTTAATCAGATGTCCTTTGTTCAAAGCCACATCCGATGATAAGAAATCACCCAACCGACCCCCCCCCACCCCCCCCCCCCCCACCCCACGCCCGGCCTCCCCTCGCCCCCCCGCCACCCTCCTTCCCATGAGCATAAATTAGACTGAGTTCAGGTGGTTCATCACAATGGCATAAATACAATGGGCAGGATCCTCATGACGCTTTGTGTTGGTTGCCAACGGTTACCAGTCAGACGGTGTGATAAGGGTTTCAAAGCCCAGTCGGAGGACACGGACGCTGCAGCGCCGTCTCACAGTCTCTGGAAGCTACACACACACGCGCGCGCGCACACACACACACGTACACACACACACACAATATTTCAAATCTCGATAGAATAAAAATGAGTAAGCCAGTTAGAGGGAGGGGGCGGGGCTTAAAGAGATAGGAGTGTTGAAGTTGCATGTTGCAGTTGAACGGCCATGACATCGTTGATCAATGATGTCACTGCTCCATACGGGAGAACAATTTGTTATATATTTGAGCGCATTCATGGAAATGAAAGCTTTCATATGTTTCACCTTTAACCTTTAAAGGTGCAAGTGTGTCACATTTGGTGACCTCTAGAGGTGAAGTTGCATGTCGTGTCCATCACCGCACCCTCACCCTTCTGAACATGCAGGAGAAGCTGTGGTCAACTTCAGCTGTCCTTAAAACTCAAAATATGTTCAGTATGTCCACTTTGGGCTCCTGTAAAAACATGGCGGCCCCCGCGGAGAGCATAAACTCCTCATCCACTGCCCACGATATGTGCTTAGTCATCACTTTCCCACCACACTGCATTTTCTAGCTCATTCCAGTGCTCGGTGGCCTTGAAGCACCTTGCGATTCCTCGGTGATGCCGACAACACATGCTAACGGCTCAACACTCATTCACGGCACAGGGGCAAAATCTGACACCCCACTGCATTCTAATGGGCTCATTATTTGGCAACACATGGGAACTATTTTCAGGGAGATATTCCTGGTGAAAACCTACGGCCCCCTGTAGTCCCCCCAATGTTCCAGCTTGTGTTTCCCTGCTGCGACGCCCTGACTACGAATTTCAATAACAGTATACTCAGAGGTGTGATTCTACCGTTCAGCCGCCTCTGGTCCTCATTTCTCCTCGTTTGCAGTTGATGAGTGAAATGCTCATGTCACCCCCCCACCACCACCACCACCGCCCCCCCCAACCTCCACCCCCTCCTCCTCTTCATCCATCCATCACAACAAAAGAGGCGGTGAGTCAAAGCGTCCCCTCGTGAGCCACATCCTCTGCGCTCAGGAGGAGATGAGCCGCTGATGTTAATTAGAGATGTGAGAGTCTCCGTCACTGTGAGTTCACATCTGGACACAAACACTCTCAAACGTGATGATCTCATCCACCCACACCTCAGCTTTATACACGTGTATGGTTTCAGCAGTGTGACATTTTATTGTGTTACTTTTATTTATTTTTTTTTTTTTCATATCAGGGCTTAACTCGCAATTACGATTTTTCCAGTTACTGATGCGTAAGATGTGGTGACCTCGAGAGGCGAAGTCGCATGTTGTATCCATCACCTCGCTTCAGTTGTCATTCAAACACAATAGATGTTTAGTATGTGCACTCTGGTATACTGAAAAAAACATGGCGGCCCCCATAGAGAGGACCCGCTCCTCATGTAAATATACATTAATGGGCTCATTTAAAGATAATGAAAAAATAAGGTGATTCTAAACTCATGAAAAAGTCAGTATGTAATTGTTTTAAAAAATGATCAGAAGCGACACAAATGACCAAACTCTTACACACTGCCCTTTTAAATGACTTTTTTTTTTCAATAAATGATTTACGCCATGTCCATGTCCGTCGCCAGCCATTTGAGTTCAGAAACTCTGACCACCAGCAAATGTCTGTTGGAAACAATGAGTCAAACGCCCACGACTGGGTCACGTCCGCATTCATCATCACACTCGGAAACAAACAACATGTCATCCTAAGCAAACATCAGTGAGGACAACATGGAGGGTGAATCACAGACAGTGATAACACTGGCGTGGACTCTGGGGCCCCTCCCACAGCTCGACCTGTGCTCCGCCCATGCTGCCCATTTTTGGATGACCCAGGACGTAGGAGAAGGAGTGAGGCATCAGCAAGATGGCCGACCAGTGCACCGCCCACAGTGAGCCCCAAAACCACTCTGCAGAAACCTACGGGTGACACTACGTCCATCTTTATACACAGTCGACGGTTTCCATCCACTACATTCAACATGTCCTAATTTGGAAGTTAAAAGACAAGATTTTCCTCAGTACCCACCCCCCCCCCCTCCTCCTCCTCGTCTCCTCCCGGCCCCGGTCCCCTTTTCTTCTCCCGCCCTCCCCCCCCCCCTCCCCCCCCCCCCCCTCCTCCTCTTCCTCTCCAGGCTCGTGTGTCACAGGAAGTGACTGTAACTCACGTCCATCCCACTCCGTCTCCTCTCTTCCTGTCCTTCCACTCTCCGTGCCTCCTTCCTTCCCCTGCTCATTCCATCCTCCTCCCTATCATCGCTTTATCCACTTCTAATCTCCTGCTCGTCTTCCTCCCCCCCCTCTCTCATCTGCGCTCTTCATCCCTCACCCAGTCTCCTCATTTAAAGGTACAGTGTGTAGGATTCGGTGACGTCCACAGGTGAAGTTGCGTTTCGTTTCCATCATCTCATCTTTCCCATTCCAGCGTGGAGGAGAACCTGTGGTGGCGCTCGGTTGTCATTAAAGCTCAAACGGTGTTAAGCGTGTCCACTCTGAGCTACTGTCAAAACATGGCGGCCCCCATAGGGAGGATAGGGAGAGAAAAAATAGGTTATTAGCCTCTTTTATGGGTAATGTAAAAAGCAAGTCATACATTTAGGTGAGCGTGCATTTGTACAAATGTCTGGATATAATTGTTTTGTGATTCTATTTCTACAGATAGAAGTGACAAAAATTGACCTGAAATCTTACACACTGCACCTTTAACTGCTTCCTTCCAAAAAATTCAAATGTGCACGTGTTTAAAAACAAAGAGGTCGGAGCGACACGTTCTGCTCCTGAAAAAAAAAAAAAGGTTTTTAACTTCAGGAATCTGGACTAAGCTGGAAGAACCCCGCCGGGCGAGGGGAGGAAAAGGGAGCTCCGGTGGAAGTTGACCTCTGACCTTTCTTCACAGGAGTGACAGGATCCCGGTTGAACTGTGACCTCCGGGGACGAACCAATCACTGAAGTGTGACCTGCCGTCAGGGGCGGGGCCACACAGAGCCTCGCATTCTGGGCATTCCAAGTGTCGCTGCGGCACATATCATCCAGGCTCCCCAGGGAGATACACACACACACACACACACACACACATACACATGTGCACAGACATGCACACATGTGCTGCACAGTGATATATGAAAAACTAGGAAACCATATGAATGTTTGTTGCTTTTAAAAGAGAAGTTAAAGATACAGTTGTAGAATATAGTGACATCTAGTGGTTAAGTTGCATGTAAGGCAACTTCCAGAGGTTGCCCACATCAGGGGAACAAAAACAATACTGCAACAAACAATAAAAATTCAGCATTTGAGCATGTGTGTGTGTGTGTGTGTGTGTGTGTGATAATAATAATGTCAATAACGTTGTTTTTATTTGCCGTCCATTCGGCTTAGACTGGTGCAGTCCCATCCTGTGGTGATGGCTAACACACACACACACACACACACACACACACACACACACGGTCTCGACACTGACCCAGACAGAGCCAGACCGGGCTACACACTAATTACATGCCTTAAATTAGACATAATATCAGCCGGCCAGTTGACTATGGAAACAATGATGAAAGGCCAAGTTACGTGTGTGTGTGTGTGTGTGTGTGGATGTGTGTGTGTATGCGCGTGCGTGTGTGTGTGACAGATGATGGATGTCAAAGTCTGCACGTGTTTTATGGGCATCAGGAGTCAAATGGCAAAGCAGCAAAGGGGAGAAAATGGAAAAATAGGGGGCAGAACAACAAGTCTACAGTCTCCAACTACAGAGGTCATGACCCCTGGGGGACTAACGCGACAACAACAGAGGAGAGAACTTTGCTCAGGATTTCAAAGAGTGTTCCAAACTGTATCATAATGCCAGTTTAATTAATCCTCTCGCGGAAACATTCTTTATGGCCTTTTCCACACACTCAGGAAGTTGAGGGGTCAGGGTCGGTGGCAGAGCCGCTCCCCTGCAGTTGACAGGCTCTCAGGCTCTGGCTGGAGGAGCAGATGCTCGTCAACACGGAGGCTGAGCTCGGGTCAACCAGTGAGGATACTCACACCTCCACAGCCTGGGTGGGGGGGGTTGTTTACTGAGGGACCCTGCACTGTCCCTGGGTTTAAGGGTTACACAGTGACAGGGAATAATGTCTTTGAAGGTGCGTGAGATTTCGGTCGTTATTGTCACTTAAAAAATTACAAAACAATAACATACTGACATTTTCATACATTTATATTCCCGTAAATGTTTATTTATTGATTTATCTATTTTCTAACATTAACCTTAAATGAGCCCCTTAATGTATATTCGCATGAGAAAGGGGGTCCTCTCCATGGAGGCCGCCATGTTTTTACAGTAGTGAAAGTGGACGTACGAAACTTCTACTGAGTTTTAATGACGACTGTCGTCTTCTCCCAAGGGTGAGGGTGAGGCGATGGATACAACATGCAACTTCACTCAGACCTCACCAAATCTTACACACTGCACCTTTAATCGTACATTAATTCCAACGAATAAAGTATTCCTGCATGATCTCCTCAGCGGAAGTCAAATCCGAGGCCATATTTTCTTAGCGCCGACCTTCGCAGTTATTTTGAGGTCACTCATTTCAGGCCTCCTCGTTCCTCTCTGAGGAAATAAGGCTTCTACTTCAGGGCACTTGGTGTTGTCTTAAGTTTGACCAACTCGAACCAGGTGAGGCCACATTTCCTGGGACGGCTGCCCAGCTCAAAAAAATAGAATAATTTGTTTTTTTTAAGTCCCGTACGTGAACCGACCTGGATGGATGGATGGATGGATGGGTGGATGAATGGATGGATAGATGGGTGGATGGATGGATGAATGGATGGATGAATGGATGGATGGATGGGTGGACAGCTGCAGAGCAACCAGAGCCTTCTACTCACAATGGGTGTGATTATCTTGAGCCACAAAAGCCATTTCCTCCTCCAAAACCAGGTCTAATTATCAGTCTGTGTTTTGCTTTAATAAATGACGCCAAGTTCATTGGGTTGATGCGGAGCAGAGTCATGTAAGAGTGAAGGCAGAGGATAAAACAATCCAAAAACATGTTAGGACTCCTGTTTTAAAATGTCTTTCTTGTGCTCATTTAAAATAAACTATTTGTTGAAATTAGAAATAAAACTTTTGTGTGCACGGTTTCATCTGTTTACATTGTTTCTTTGATTCAATTTCAATTCTCCATTGAGCTGCAATGACGTTGCACTGCGGGATCAATCAAGCTTAACTTAAGTGAACTTAACTTAGCCTATCCTTGCCTAACTTAGCTCGACTTGACTTGACTCAACCTTACTGAACGTCCCTTGTCTTTTTTAAAGCGTTAACAAACAAACGTTTAAAGCACATTTAAAGGTTCAGTGTGAACATTTAGGTCATAAATGACCATTATTGATACAATCATAAGTTTAAAAATGCCTTAAAGTCCAGATTGATGTTTACATATTTTGATTGGGCTTTTTATTTACATCCTCTCTTCATAAGCCACCATGTTGTTCTGCCTTGACAGTTTGCACAAACAGTTTGAGTTTTTCGTTTTTAAATGAAGCGTAGCTCTACAACCAGGCTTTGAAAGGGCAAGCGGTGAAGTAAAATGGATGGCGCACATGCAACGTTACCACTTGATGTCAATAGACTGTACACACTGCACCTTTAAAGCCGACGGATGAGAGCAGAATCGCTGCACCTCGTCGGGACCCGTGTGTTGTCATTCCTGTGGAGGAATGTTCAGGCTCTCTAATGGCTCTAAGTGAATTAGGCTTAATGTGTCCTATCATGGAGCGATGAGGGTCGGCCAAAGTCATCAAACCCTTTATTTTGATGGATGTGGACACACACACTCGCACAACCACATGTACATGTGGCCCCGCCTCCTGCTTCCTACCCCTCTCACCACACGCCTCCTCTGCCTCCAAAGCACACAAACACACCTCCTGAGCGGGCGGGCGGCGGAGGAGGAAGTCAATATTTGAGGAGCCGGGGCTGCGTATACCTGCGGCCTGGCGCTTAAGCCCCCCCCCCCCGGCTGCTGCGGACAACAGATAAAAGTTTTCCACAACGCAGCTCTCGACAACTCGGTTTGAGCCTTCGTGTCGTCCGTCATCGAATCCGCCGGTTTTTATCTCGTCCTCAAATGCTGTTTACATTTCTCGCGATGTCGCTCCACAGTTCAACCATGAATTAAACAATATCCAATGAATTTGAGTTTGTTTACCTCCTGATCACAGACATGTTTGCATGCTGCTATATAGAAAATAGATGGAAAGTGTAAGTCCGACAAAAAGACTTTTCAGATACACGTCAACTTTGTTTTTCACATTTTATGAAAACATCATACTGCTTCTAAATGTCCGAAACATGTATGTCGGTCTAGTTTTGACATTGCTCCTTATTTATTAGTATTATGTTTTGGTTTTTTTTTTAGTTTGTCTAGACTTTGTTGTATATTACATATAATGACAAACTAGTCTGAATTTAAACAAACTAATGCTGGTGACTTAAAGTTGGACTGATACACCTTGACTATGTGATTGACAGTTAAAGCTCAGTACCCTGTTTGCTAACTGTAGCTAACATCTTTGTTTACTGTTTAGCCTGTGATGTAAACGGTCAGTGTATTTGTACTGTACTTCCGAAAAGGAAGTATAGTACAAATACACATGTAGGCATATCAACTTTGAAATGTTAACATGATATAACTACAACAATGGCCGACATGGGGAGTTGACGTGACACGTGATCCCCTGCATTCCGTCTGTGTCACATCAGGGTTTCAAACCATTCTCAGGACATCATGCAGTCTGTGACTGAAGATATAAACAAAGTGACATTGTTCTGCTATTGATCTTAAAAATAGGTGAAAATTAGATTGAATTACATCAGCGATCTATTTTCTCCGGCTTCTCCCTCTGAGTTTCGGTAAAGGTAAACAAAGACCCTGAGCTGCTCCAAAGCCTTTTTGTGTAATCCTCAGCCTCTCAGCTCCGAACCTCCTCTTTCACATGTATGAGGAGGCGCAGAGACGTCGCTGACCTTGTGTGAATTGCACTCTGAAGGTATTCCACCCGTGGCCCTGCACCTACGGGCCCACACAGCTGCTAATTGGTCAGGGGTGTGTATTGTGACGTGTCAGGAGCTGAAGTGGGGGGGGGG
>JAFBJT010109592.1:21148-35710 GCA_016785325.1 Chascanopsetta lugubris
GGTGGGGGGGGGGGTGGGGTGGAGGGGGGGGGGGTGGGTGGGGGGTTAAAACGGTGGTTTACCTGCAACAGGAAGTGTTTGATGTCAAGCACTTTGCAGAGCTGTCGCTGGGCATTTGCATTCAAGGTCTACTCACCCCCCCCCACCCCCCTCCCCTCTAACCTCTCCCCCTCTCACCCACACCCACCCACCCACCCACACACACACACACACACTCAACAGTTACGACTGTTCTCAAGTTATTGTGTCTTGGGAAGAGCCAGGAAGTACGAGACTGACAAACACCAACAGATTAGTGGAAAACTACACAGAGTGTCAGACACACAAAAGGAGCCCTGATGGTTTATCATTTCACTCCCACTGATCAGGGTGTGTATTTCGATGGATCTAAAGTGACAAATGGTGATTAAGTTAAGTTTGTGTGTGAGGGGATGAGGTTGAAAGAAGAAGAAGAAAAAAACAAGTTTCAACATGAAGTATGTGAAAGTGCTCTGGGAGCAGATGGGGCTGTCCATTATGATCCCCTGCTCTCAGCAGCAGCAGCAGCAGCAGCAGCAGCAGCAGCAGCAGCAGATGTGGCAGGAAGGAAGGCCGGGAGAGAGGAGACTCTGGAGAGAAACCCAGGCCTTCTCTTCCGTGTGCACGTCTGCCTGCGCATGATCACACCGAGCAGAAATCTGCAGCTCAACAAGCACTTTGTGCAGACGCAGCCGGGCCAGACACGCAGCTGTGGACGGAGATGTGCGACTGTCTCCAGTTGTGTGTGTGTGTGTGTGAGTGTGTGTTGTGTGTGTGTGTGTGTGTGTGTGTGTGTGTGTGTGTGTGTGTGTGTGTGTGTGTGTGTGTGTGTGTGTGTGTGTGTGTGTGTGTGTGAGCGTCAGAGAGAGGGGAGAAAGTTGACATGCAGGATTTATACCATCAAGCTTTGACTCTGTTATCTAATATAAGAGACCATCAGTATACTAATTGTGTATACGTAAATATTAGTATTATAGAGAACAGTTTACTCATTTATATGCTATTTCTTATAATATGAAGTGAATAAAAGTGCTTTATGTTATGTACTGTATATTATCATTATTACGGTTATTATTATCATTATTGTTGTTGTTATTATTAGTTGTTGTGTCAAAAAATAATGTTATTTATGACAATCACTTAACAAAAAGTACTATTTCTATTTAAGGGAAATAGAAAGTAGGTCACAAATCTCCCTATGTATTACAATAAGTATAGAAAAGTACCATTACTTTCACTAAACTAAATATTATGCGTAATACAATAATGATCAAAATAAAGTTGACTTTAGATGATAACGTCATATTCTAAATGCTCAAATCTCAATTAGAGCTGCACTGTGATGCCATAGAAACCACACATGTACAGTATTCTATAAATAGATCAACACGTTTTAAAAAACAACGATTGCCTTTGTCTTCCTCTCAGACAGTGTAATCCCAATTTAGAGGTGTAGTCGTTGTCATGGTGATGTGTGCAAACGGATAATGGGGCAAATGTTAACCTTTGACTGGTTAAAAGCCCCGAGCTGAGGGAGGGTAGGGGAGAGGAGGAGGGGGGGGGGGGGGGGGGGGGCAGAGAGGAAGCACACACACACACACACACACACACACAGAGGCGGAGAGAAAGGAAATTCACACTCATTTCCTCCGTGTGGTTTCGGTACAAATCAACAACATCCTGTCCCTTTGTGAATCCTGCCTGCCCTCATGCTGCTTTGCGTTTGAGAGGAGGCGTTATTGCCCCACCCCCCAACCCCCCTCCACCCCACCCCACCCCCCACTCACACACACCCCACCCCCTTCTTCTCCTCCTCCTCCAACTCTGTATTTTACCATTAGAGCAGTGGTGTAGTCAAACCTCACATTATTACTGCAGAGGGAGGGAGGAAGGAAGGAAGGAAGAAAGGAAGGAATGAGAGAAGGACAGAGGGATGGAAGGACGCAAGCGCAATAAAGCGCCGGATATAGAAACAGGAAGAGTCTTATTTACACGTATCGAGCGGTGAGGTTCCCTCTGAACACACTTCTGATTACAGGTTGCAAAACAACAGATAACATACATTGGATATGTTGATGGTGACCCCCGGGGGCACCCGCCCCCCCCCCCCCCCCCCCACACACACACACACACTCCAAAGAGTAAACCATGGATCCATGAAACGTGACAGTGAGTCACTCCTGTCAGTTTCTATGTGGAGAGAAGCTGCGTGGATACATGTGAAATGAAAAAAAAAATAAAATCACGCGTGGAGTGGCAGCACGGCTCCTTATGTAAATCAGGCCTGACATTGCCCTTGTGACCAATAAAGCCCCCCCCCCCGCCCCCCGACACTTCCTCCCCTCCCTCCCCCCTCTCTAACACAGACACACACACACAGACACACACACGCACACACACACGCTCATACGCCTCATTCGCCGTTTCTCCCCATTCATAAAAATCTCGGCAGCGCGCCTGCGCAGTGCCACTCTCCAGTCCTCCCCATTCATAAAAATGTAACCTCCGCATTTCGGCCCTCCCGAGTCGCTCTGCCCTCCCATTCATAAAAAAAAAAAAAATTGAAACACAGAGGGAGGGGGGAGAGAGAGGGGGAGAGAGAGAGAGAGAGAGAGAGAGAAAGAGAGAGAGGGAGAGAGAGAGGGAGGGAGGGAGGGGGAGGGAGCCGAGGCATCTGCGCAGTTCCCGTCCCTCATTTCCTCTCCTCTTACCCTCCCATTCATAAAAACTCACTTCCCTCCCCCTCGGTGGTTGCAACATCATACCCGGAGCCTCCGCGTCCACAACCGCAGTCGCATTTTACGCACCAGCGGAGATTAGAGTCCCTCTCTCTCTCTCTCTCTCCCTCTCTCTCTCTCTCTCTCTCTCTGTCCTCCTTCCTCATACTCATCCAACATTCGGACATAACCTTTTTGATTCCTTCGACGCGTTTTGGAGCTACTCACGCGACCCCCCCACCCACCACCACCACCAGCACCACCAGCACCAGCACCCCCGGAACTGGACTGGACTGGACTACTAAAAAAAAAAAAAAAAAAAAGAACAATAATAATAATAATAATAATAATAATAACAACAACAACAACAACAACGTGCGCGCGGACGTCGTGCGCGCATCGGAGAGATGAGATTTTTATCCTGAAACCACAGTGAGTGCGACCTCTGCTACCTCTTTGATCCATATGTGTGTGTGTTTCCAATGTGCGTAATATGTTGTGTGTGTGTGAGTGTGTGTGTGTGTGGCTGCAGACAGTGTCCCCTCTCTCTCTCTCTCACTGCTTCATTCCACTCCCACCCGTGTCCAGGGCGCTGGAGCTCGCGCACGAGCAGAGAAAATGCGCTTGTAAAAATGCTCTTTTGCAACGAGCTGCTTCCTCGGTGCGCGTTTGCGCACAGAGTCAATATTTAACCACCACGAGCGGCGGAGGGCTGCGGGGCCGAGGGCACGGAGGGGGGACGTACGTGTCCGCGTGCATGCAACCTCGGATTAAAGGTGGATTTCGACCCGTTTTGGGGACCCGCACCGTGCGAACATGTTTCGTGCGTGTGTGTGTGTGTGTGTGCGCGCGCAGCGCCTGGTTGGCACACACGTTGGGTAGTGTCAGGTGTTTGGCGCATTTCACGCACTTCAAATCCACCGTGTTTCTGTTCCAGTCCGCCCAAAACACAACATTTCAACACTGATCGGGCTTTTGAACGCAGCGTCACATCCACGAATTCCGCTTTTACGCACAGATTCCGCACCTTTCCGACCCTATCCACGCGCGCCTCGGTGGCACACGGTGTCCTACGATACCTTTCTTACGGATTTCCTCCATTACTATCATCCGTAACGCGAGCGACGTGCTCGGTGCGTGGTACCGACAATTGCCCACAGCCCCGTCAGAATCACGCAATCCCGAGTGTGTCGAGCGCGAGCGGCCGCCTCCGTTTTCCTATGACTCAGTTCATTCACGTATCGAAGGGGGGGGGGGCGCGCTCGCACGCGCTCAGTTCCGACTTTGAGCTCGTAATGGTTGAGAATTTTTTTTTGTTTTTTTTTTTTTGGACGCTCGGTGCCAGCGCAGTGTCGCAACAGGTTTCCCAACCAAATGTGTGGAATCAGGAAAAACAACAGAGAGAAGAGAGAGAGAGAGAGAAGAGAGAGAGGGAGAGAAGCAAGGGAGGGATACACGAGTGGAAGAGGAATTAATTCAGTAAACCCTGTTGAAACATGTGGCTAAATGTGAATGACACCGCCTTATAAGGACATTAGCACATGCACGCCATCCGAATGCTGGTGCATGTTTGGGATGGATGTGGCAAAACCCCGGGAATCGGATGGTCTCGTGTGTTAAATGTCGTTTCCATGTGTACATGAAGCGTTCGAGGGGGTTTGTGGAGCGTCCATTGATGAAATGGATTTCATTCAGGCTCATCACGACCGAGGCGGCTGTGATTCACGCAGCCCCCCATTCACAAAAAGCTGCAGTTCATGAAATCGGCCTCATTCATGAGTTTGAAGAATGGCTGCTCCTACACAGACGGTTACGGAGGGTACGGCGAAGGGGGGAAATACGATTTTAAGACGGTGTATTTCGTAGAGGTCGGTCCTCATTATTCCGTCTCTGTCGAAACTTCCTTTCAGGCAAAGAGAGAGAGAGAGAGAGAGAGAGAAAGAACCTTTTCCTCTTCGCTCTGCCTTGTTTTGCATCCCCGAGTCCTTTGCATGCAAGCCCTGCTCTCTGCTGCTCCCTGCTCTTTGGAAGGGAGGCGATGAGAGCCCAACTCCTATTGTTCTAATGTCAAAGTTAGAATGGAGGAGGTTCTGAAGCCCTGTTGGTATTCAGAGCAAAAATCAAGATCGGCCGGAAAACGCAGATTACTGTCGAGATCCGGCCTCGGGAAGAACCGAGAAAGAGAGAGGGAGAGATCGCGGCCCCCCCTTCCAGATGAAATCATTACACATCGATGTATGTACGTCGCTTTATCGTGGTACAGAGAGCGAGTGACCTATTTAGCTGTTGGACCGCGATTGGTTGGTTTATTCCATTGAGCCGCCTCAGCTGTGGAGCACGAGAGAAACGATTAGTCATCGGCGGCGGCGGCCGCGCTAACGCCAACGAACGGGATAAAGGTGCATCGCAACACTTCAGCTGTTTGTTTGTTTGTTTTCTTCCAACGGGCATTTGAGAAAAGAGCGGGATGAAGGAGCGTAACCAACATGTGTCTTCCGTGTGTGTCGTTGCAGTTGCGCTAAATGCTGCTTTAGAGTGAAGACGTGCCAGGCACCAGCCTCTACATGGAGTCCAGGGTTCCCCACCACATCCCCGGAGTGTCCTCCTCCCTCATATCTCAGCCCCTGCTCGACAGCCGAGTGCCGTACGGCCGCCTGCAGCACCCGCTCACCATCTACCCCATCGACCAGATCAAGGCGTCGCACGTGGAGAATGACTACATAGACAGTCCGGCCGTCGTCTCCCAGCAGCCGGCCAGCCACAAGTCGGCCAGCCGCAGGATCACCTGGCTGGGGCAGAACCAGGAGGGCTTCCTGGGGGCCAACCACAACCACCATCACAATCACCAGCAGCAGCAGCACCACCACCAGCAGCAGCAGCAGCCGCAGCAGCCGCAGCCGCACCACCACCACCTCCTGCAGGGCAGGTGCGAGCCTCACCCCCACCAGGACACCACCACCCACCCTTGGATTTCCTTCAGCGGCAGGCCCAGCTCCATCAGCAGCAGCAGCAGCACCTCGTCCGACCAGAGGCTGCTGGACCACGCCGCGCCCACCCCCACGGTGGACCACCACCCGAGCCTGCACCCCCACCAGGGCCCCTTCAACGCGGCCGTCACCCGAACCCCGGGCTGCTTCACGCCCTCTGAATCCAAGGTCCTCACCTCCACCTCCTCCTCCTCCTCCTCCACCTCCTCCTCCGCTTCATCCTGCTCCTCCTCGAAGTCTCTGGACCTCAAGTCTGCAAAGATGCCCGCGGGAGGCCTGTGCTCCACCGGTGGCCAGCAGGGCTTGGCGCTCATTCCCTCATCCCCGGCGGAGAAGAAGCACCTCCTTCTCTGCGAGCACTGCGGGAAGTGCCGCTGCACCGAGTGCACGCTTCCCAGGACCCTGCCCTCGTGTTGGGTGTGCAACCAGGAGTGCCTGTGCTCTGCCCAGAGCCTGGTGGACACGGCCACCTGCATGTGCCTGGTCAAAGGGATCTTCTACCACTGTACCGAGGACGAGGACGACGAGGGCTCGTGCGCCGACAAGCCCTGCTCGTGCTCGCAGGCCAACTGCTGCGCGCGCTGGTCCTTCATGGCCGCCCTCTCCCTGGTGCTGCCCTGCCTGGTCTGCTACCTTCCGGCCACCGGCCTGGCCAAGCTGGGACAGAAGTGTTACGACAACGTCAGCAGGCCCGGCTGCCGCTGCAAGAACTCGCAGCAGGGCGGCGTGAGCGCGCCGGCCAGTAAAAACGGAAGCGTGGACGCAAAGGTCGGGAATCTAGAGAAGCAGCAGCAGCAGCAGCAGCACCAGCAGCAGCAGGGGTCATGATACTGGACCCAACTGGGCCGGCGGTGGCCGTGCCAACAGAACTGGACAGGACCACACAGTACTTGCTCGCTCTCTTATGGACCGGACAATCCAACACCAACCCCTTAAACTACCCCATTAATCTGCTGGAAGAGGACTTATGTAAAACAAAGGTACTTAAATGGCTTTTTGAGCGATGTTTGGGGGGCCGCCCCCCCGTCTGAGAGAGTTCGTTGAAACCCGCCAATGGGCCCCTTCTTTTTGTTTTGTTTTTTCCTTTTGTTTTTTTTTGAAATTGTTGTTTTGTTTGTTTGAACGAGGGACACAAGACGACGAAGACTGTGGGACTGGTGGTTGTGCGACGATTGGCTGAAGGCACAAACGTCCTTGTACCTCTCTGCTGCTCTGTACTTTCTCAGCTAGTTTTTGTAATCGGTAACTAACCGGAGGACCTGGTTGCAGATCCCCTCCTCCTCTTACCCTCAAAAGCACACCCCCGTGCCCCCCCCACCACCACCTCACCATCTACCCCCCCACCCCCTACTGCTTGAACAAACAGGAAGAAGGGTTATTACCTATACTGCGGCTTTATGATAGGCCACAGCAGGAGTGAAACCATCACTTATTCACTCACTCACTCTCTCTCTCTCTGCTGTTATGATGATCGCCATCTCTTAGCGACGCCGTCTTCAAAGAATGCTAGCTGGCTACCGCTAACGTTTTTAACCCCCGGGATGCCATGTGACCTTTTGGAGGGTTTAAGATGACTAATAGGAGAGATAATCACTTTACAGTTGGTTTCACCTTTTTTGAGGGGTGGAGGGTTTAGAGGGAGGGGGCGGGGTGGGGGTGGGGTGGGGGTGGCGGGGTGAAGCACAGGCACCCTGGAAGACTTTTTGAATGCCGTTCACCAGTTCACCTCGGAGGTAATGCATGTCATGACCTGCATGCTCTAGTGTAAATGGTTACCCACCGTGCTAGAAGTCGATGTGTCGTAGAGAAACGTATTAACAACAAAACAAAAATGAAAAAGAAAAAGAAGAAGAAGAAGAAGAAGAAGAAGAAGAAAAAGAAGAAGAAGTTACACCCAACCTTCTCAGGGACTGATACAGTGATCCTCTGTAGAACCCGGCCTCCACTGCATGTTCTAAAACTGCCTAAGAGCCTGGTCCGGCTCCCTCTTTGCACACGGCGGCAAAGGAAAAAAAAAGGGGGGGTGGTGGGCGGGGGCGCAAAAGGGCAATACTGAATAATTTAAGACAAGTAAGCTAAGCGAGAGACAAACGAGCCAGAAAAGAATGTTTCCGGAAAAGAGGGGGGGGGGGGCAAGAGCAAAAGGTGTCGTCGTCATCATCGTGGTCTATTCAGCCTTTGTCGGAATCAAACCTGCCACTTGCACAACCTTGTTAGGGCGACGCGGACCCCGATAACGGACGTACTAAAGCACAGTATTAACCACCTCAGCTAGCTCACATTACATCGGCGTGCACTGCATTTAGCCCCCAAATACCCCGCCCCAACACCACCCCCACCCACCCACCACCACCACCACACCCAGACCCGCCCACCTTCCCCCAGCCTTCCCCCCTTATACACACGGTGTCTTCATTAAAACTCTTAATCATTATGCTGCATAGCTGCATTAGTCAGATGATCTCTTTTATCCTCAAAAGTCTATTTTTGTGGCTTGCATGACGGTCGTGGGACTTTGCCAAAGGAAAAGCCGTAGTGTACAGTAGCATGTTCTTGCTGTCGGAGGAGTGACCACAGTTGTTATGCACTCTTTGCCAAATGGGAGTTGACGGCAGTTGGTTCTTAAAGGCACGCTGCCCTTTAATACAGATGGCCTTTTTTTTCTGTTGGGTTAACACACACACACACACACACACACACACACACACACACACACACATCTCCTTGGTGTCGGGCCCGTCCGACATAAACCACATTTTGTCTTGTTGCACAAAGTCGTTATCACACAGGATTAAAACAAAACAAAAAAACTATAAAAAATATAATCACACTGTCCTTAGTCTTGAATGTATGAGGCAATATTTTCCAAACCTAGCAATTCAGTCTGAGAGAAAGGTGCCAAAAGAAGTGAGAATGTTTTGTGAGACCGGGTCTCGAACGCCCGGCATGAGCGGCCGAGAAGGAGGAGGAGGAGGGGGGGGGGGGGCAGCAGCAAAAATCACAAATGTTTTGACAATATATTTAGTAATAGAGCTATGCAGGTGAAATGTTATTTGCTGTAAATAGTTTCACAACATTTGTGTTCTTTAGAAGAAGAGACTTTTAAATGTCCTGGGGAAGATTGCATGGTACATTATAAACTACAATTCAGTACAAAAGTATATAGAGAGTATATTAGATATATATATTTTGAGGGTAAGATAAAGACGTTTAAAAAAAAAACAGAGGGCGGCGACAGGATGGTGTCCGGGGGGCTGGGGTGAGGAGGGGGGGCGGGGCCGAGAAAATTCAGACAAACAAAAAATGACAGGTCTTTCTATCACTAGCACTCGATTTGAGAAAACCCGGCAATAAAAAGAAAAAAAAATTGGGGGGAAAAAAAGGGAAATTGAAAAAAACAAACCTGCTGTTTATGCTACCGATGGCTCATTAGCAGTCGAGAGGCTAAGCTAATTCCCTGGTTCCTCTCCGAGCCCGAAAGGCTGTGGACTCATTGAATCCACACAGGGACTCACAATCCACCCCTATCCGGATCAACCCATTTCCTGCTCGGTGTCTCACCCCCCCCCCCTCTCTCTTTTTTTTTTCTTCCTCCTCCCCCCCTCCTTCCCTCCTTCCTCCCTGAGAAACTGTCCAACAAACACCCCTGGCCTTGATTGACAAACACAGCTGCTGTGCATAAACTTGTCATACCACGGAGACGGGGGGGGGGGGGGGTGGGGGTTGGGGGGGGGGGGGGGGGACGAGCTTCTCTCTCTCTCTCTTTCTCACCCTGAACTTTTGTTTTGTGGCGTTCCATCCCTTTCTTCCTTTTTTTTTTTTAGAAAAAAAAGAAAACAGTGGATCTCTTGTCTCCGCAGCCTTTCCTTCTCTCCTTTAGCTCCTCAGATCTGTCACCGCTTAAGAGAAACGTCTCTCGCATCGCGCTAAGATTTATACTTTCACATGTGCTCGCTCGCCCCGTTCAGGGTGTGGAATAATCACCTCCGACAAAACGACAACTCTACTCTCTCTCCGTTTCTCTGCTACCACACAATGCTGTGATTGTTACACATTCGAAAACCCCTTTTTTTGTTCCACGCGCGCGTGAACACATGGTATATTTTTTATTTGATTTTATTTTGAAAAGTCTCATATTACAGCCGGGTGATGCTCCTCCATTCCTTTATGCCTTTGCAATGTCAATGTCGGGGATTCGAGAAAGGAGATCTGTGCTTTTGTTTTGTTTAGATATAACAAAAAGAGACAAAAAAATCTCTCATATAAAAGGTTCCCTTTATAGATATATTTATTTTGAAGTTCTATTTTATATAGTATTTATTTAGATGCCAACTTTTTGTTTGTGAAGAAAGCTTATGTCGAAATGGAATGTACATTGACAATGGAAATATATATTGTTAAATATACCCTGGCTGTGGTGTCGTTACTTTGTACACACACACACACACACACACACACAGACACACACACACACACACACACACACACACACACACACACACACAAACAAATATGCATTCTTGCTTTTGTGAGACATTCTTTTTCAGAGACAACATACATTTAAAGGTGCAGTGTGTAGAATTTACCGACCCTTAGTGATGATGTTGCACGTTACATATACCCCAGGTGTTTGGTTTGTCCATTCTGGGCCATGGTGGAGCAACATGGCCGCCTCCATAGAGCGGAGCCATTCCTAAAGGGCCCTACCTTTATAGATGAAACAATTACTCATACATCCAGTGTAATACACACTCAGTGCAGTGCGCGTAATACTTTAGCACGCAGAGCGCATAAAGAACTCTGTGCAGCCACTTGTAGCCGTCTTGTGATGAAGTGCAGTCACTAGATGCTGATTCATTTATCTATCAATCTCTCCCTCTGAAACAACTCTCCCCGGGCTCCAGTTGTTTGACTTCGACGTTTCCACTTCCTGAGCTCCTGCAGCTCCTTCCTGTGTGTGAACAGATCTGCGCTCTATAAAACACAGGCCCGGCCAAATAAAGCAGCCTGACCTTACACCCCAAAGACAACATTACATAAGGAGCAGGAAATAATTCATAGACTTCCTCTGGCGATGTAACGCGAGACAGGAGGTGGCGAGCGAGATGCTGGTGACTTTATATCAGGGAGTGTACATGACGGCTGCTGCCGTGTGTGTGTGTGTGTGTGTGTGTGTGTGTGTGTGTGTGTGTGTGTGTGTGTGTGTGTGTGTGTGTGTGTGTGTGTGTGTGTGTGTGTGTGTCTGTGACTCATGGGTTAAACTGACTTCCTCCTCGTTTATAGGGGTGGTCTGTTTTAATCTGGATGTGTAACATTCCTTTCTCGGCAAAGCACCTCCTTATGAAACGAGAACATGCACAGATTCTTCCTGCTGTCACACACACACACACACACACACACACACACAAACACACACACGAGCATACACATACACACAGGCACACACACAGAGGGAGGGAGAGAGAAAGAGTCTGTGATTCAAATGACATAATATTGGTTTAAACCCATTTCCATGACATGTACATCGATTTTAACTACGACTATTATTTGCCTAATCATAACGATGTCCTTAATTTAAGCTTAATTTAACCACAACCCGAGATAATTCTGACTTTACCTTATCCTTATTATATCTGGAGCCCAATCTAGTCCCAATATAATTTACCCTGATCCAAATCTCAAACTTCAATCGGACCATTAAAGCCTAAGCCGAACATTGAGTTTAACTTAACCATAACCCGAGCTAATCCTGACTTTACCCTAACCTTAACATATCAGAAGCCTGTGACTTAACCCTTAGGTTGCAATCTAGTCAAAATCTAACTTCACCTGATCCAGACTTAACTTTGATGACTCACAGAATGAGCAGGTACGAATGCCCCAAAACACTTGGGCGCTCAAACCACGCCCCACCACCCATAATCCTCCTGGGTGAGAGACACACCCCCGAGTGCCCGCCACAATCTACCCATTAAAGCCTAACATTAACTTAAGCTTAACTTAACCTAACCCAACCTAAAACCTAAAATAACCCTAACCTAAGTTACATTTACGTCTGTAGGAAGACAAGGAGGGTGAAGGGATTTACTAGGTTTGAACAACATAGCCAATTACACACACACACACACACACACACGCACACACACACACTCGTCACCACCACCTCTCCCCAGCCCACCTGTGCTGGCGTTGCCCTGAAGCATTCCGCCTCCGCCCCTCCCACCCCACCCTTCTCTGCACCTGGGAGAGCAGAGGGGAAGGAGTGAACGAGTAAAGCGTTAAATAAGAGAGAGAGAGAGAGAGAGAGAGAGAGAGAGAGAGAGAGAGATTGAAAAGATAGAGCAAAGAAGAAGAAGAAGAAGAAGAAGAAGAAGAAGAGAAAGAGCTGATGTGGCGTTTCCCAGCATCACATAAAGAGCATGTTTCCGCTGCAGAGGCCCTGCAGGCGCTGCTGTGTCTGCTCCAACAGGTGAGATCACACAGCAACCTGCCTGTTTACCTGCCCGTCTGTCAGCACCAGGCCGTGACACACACACACACACACACACACACACACACACACACACACACACACACACACACACACACACACACACACACACACAAACAAACACCTGCATTCGACTTCCTCCACACCTACATTGTCCTCCCCACCCCACTGCGCCACATATATAGTGTATCATCAGCACAGGAAGCCTGAGAGCAGGCAGGTGAGGAGGAAACCATTTATTATCAGCTACTGTTATGGCAGGCAGGCGGCTGGATCCACTGAGGATCCAGTCCTGGGTCAGAGCCTGTGTGTGTGTGTGTGTGTGTGTGTGTGTGTGTGTGTATGCAAATCATTATTTGTGCTGTGGTTTGGCCCATGCTGCACCATCCAGATGAATTTACCACAGGAGACACACACACACACACACACACACAGCAGCAGCAGGGAACCGGATGAACCTCACATCGGATGGTTTTTATATGTTGACAGAGAAGTGTCCCTTGCTTTCATTATTGTGCAATGTGACAGGAATAAGGTCGTCACGCCCAGCGCTCGCACACGCATCCGCCATTGTTGTGGGCGAATGCTACGAATTGAGTGCTAATGCAGACCAGCGGAGGTGTGGGGTTAAAGGCGCAGTGTGTACGATTTGGGGACATCTAGTGAATCTGAACATGCAGGAGAAGCTATGGCCGACTTCAGTTGTCATTAAAGCTCAACGGTTTTTAGTACATCCACTCTGGGCTACTGTAAAAATAAAAAAATAAAAACATGGCCGCCCCCGTAGAGACGACTCGCTCCTCATGTAAATATACAATAATGGGCTCATTTAAGGGTAATGGGGGAAAAAAAGCATTTAGGTGATTATAAATTCATGAAAATGTCAGTATGGAACTGATTTGCCATATTTCTTTCTACTACTACGAGTGACAAAAATGGCAGAGGTCTTACACCCTGCACCTTTAATGCACATAATCATTGAGATGAAAACAGGAAATTAAAAAAAGGGACGGGATGGAAAGAGAAACAGCAGAGTGACAGCGAGGTCACATCATTCTGTAAAAGTGTGTCAGAGGCCCCCGAGGCAGGCAGGGACTTTGTTCCAGTTAGGACACATACATTGAACGCGCGTGTGTGTGTGTGTGTGTGTGTGTGTGTGTGTGTGTGTGTGTGTGTGTGTGTGTGTGACTACATGCATGGGGGTTCCGGCTGGAGACGCTGTGATAGCACAGAACAAAAAGGATCATCAGGTGCAGCCTCCCTGCCACATAATCTGACTTGACCCATCTCATGTTTGTTGTCTTATCTGCCACGTTTCACAACCGGCAGAACTCGTACCGCAAAGTTGCTGAGTCACCGTATCACCACGCATCGATGTGACCCGAGATACCGCTTAAAGGGGCAGGCCGTCACATTTTTTCTCTCTCTTTCTCTCTCTCTCTCTCTCTATATATATATATATATATGTATATACTGTATATTTCTTTCGTTCCCAGCTTGAATCTGGCGTTAAAGGCAACATATGTTAGACTAATGCTCTGCGGCCATGGGGGAAAACCGCATGCCCGTTTCCTGCAATGAATAATGTTTCCCCCCTCTGCTCAGCTGGTCCCGGGAATCCATCGGAGAGTTTTCAAGGAGCAAACTGTAGTTTTGACTTTCCAGCACTTATGTGCATCAAGTTAGCTCAAGTAAATCCCCTGCAGTTTGCTGTTTAGATGACATATTGCAAAAGTCATTCTCACATCTGGTGCAGCGCTCAGGCGAAGCCCCCCCTTGCTCCGGCGACTACCCCTCAGATGCACACACACACGCGCATACAGACATGCACGCACACACATACACACACACACATGCACACACATATGCACATATACTTTTCTCCCTTTATTTAATGTATATAAGTGAACACAGAAGATGTAAAACAATATGGTTGTGTCTGAAACTCATTTCCTATTGGTCATAAAACAACTACTAACTAAAAAATAAACAGTTAAACAAGTCATAAGTCAGACTAACTTTTGCAATGGCCCTTTTTTCAACAGGTTCATCCAGGTTTAAAAAATTTGACTTTACCCACTAAATTTATAAAGTATGAAAATCACTTCACTGGATGAAAATGTTTGTCTGCCTGCAGGTGAGTCTGGATCCGGGTGATGATGGCAGGTGAGGGCTATGTGTGTGTGTGTGTGTGTGTGTGTGTGTGTGTGTGTGTGTGTGTGTGTGTGTGTGTGTGTGTGTGTGTATCATGCTCGTCTGTAATGTACCTCACACTGTATATGAGGCAGAAATGGCAAGTGCACGGTGTTTGAAAATGGAACCCCTGACATTTAGCCTCACTGAATGCTTC
>JAFBJT010109593.1:0-15963 GCA_016785325.1 Chascanopsetta lugubris
GCGCCGGATGTGTGCGTCCGTACACTACAGCTTCCTCCCTGTCTAATGGAAACATGAGCCACGAGTCGCCAAGGCAAGTGGCTTTTCACCCCACAAATACAGATAGAACATGTCCCTGCGTGGCCATGGCACAACATGGCCATGGCACAACATGGCCATGGCACAACATGGCCATGGCACAACATGGCCATGGCACAACATGGCCATGGCACAACATGGCCCCTGCTCCGTCATCACTGATTCAGGGGGAAGCTTGTGATCCGTCCACATCACGATTAAAAAGATGACGATGTCTCACGCTGTTTGATCCAACGTGAGGCAGGAGGGCCGGTCGGTTTAGCGTTTAGCCTCAGTTTGGCTCCCGTATGGTCTGTGTTTTAAAGGTGCAGTGTGTAGGGTTGGGTGACCTCTAGCAGTGAAGTTGCGTGCCGTATCCATCACTATCTTTTGGAGTCGCCTAATCTAAAGACCAGGATGCAAACACAAGCAGTGACCAACATGTGTCCGTGAGGTTCCATGGGACTAAAACTTCCCTGTACCTCAGGACCAAACGCTGCCTGTGAGCGCGGACGGGGTGAGACTGAGGTCACTCCCTTAATGACATGCGCGGACGTGGACGTCTCCGGCCGACTGCTGACCGATTCGTGAGGTGCGTGTGCAGGATCAAAGCGTGTCCAGGGAGTTCTCGGGAGTTTGGCATTGACCAAAGCAGGAGGGTGTGTCCAGAGCGTGATGAAGTGAGGCGTCCCGTCCTCCCAGCGCCTGGAACTCAGGGTTTTCATCCATCACCCGCCTCCCCCCTCCGTCCTCCCACTGCTGTCCTCACACTCCCTCACTCATTCTCACCCCCTGCTTCCACCACGCTCCTCAATCAGACATGCTTGTTTTTTTTTTCTATGTGATCGAGGGGCAACCTCTGCTGTAGACGGATGAAGCACAGTAGGAAGTGAAAAAAAACACTACACTTCATGGGTCGGCCGCCAGGGGGCTGATGAGCAAATCCTCATCGACGTCCACGTTAAAATGATCAACTTCAGAGGTGAAACGAGTTCAAAACAAACTTTGGTTTTGGTCTCAATCGGAAAATTGTGGGGGGTGATTTTTTTTTTTTTAATGCACAATTAAGGGCGTGGTCTCTTGACTGACGCCCAAGTTGACCTGGCACGTACCGCGGATGAGGCACCGGAGCCCACCCACGGGGCTCACGGGGGGCTCGTGTGTGTGTTCCGCCTCTTTTTCCCAGTTTTCGATTGAACCGGGAACCAGGAGGAGTTAGGATTCGGCAAGATGGCGACGAGGGACACGCCCACAATTTGCGTCAAAACCACTCCGGGTGACGTCACGGATGCTACACATCCATCTTTGTGCACAGTCTATGACAGTGGGGCATCGCTCCCTCTCTCCCAGAGTGCCCTCTAACGTTGTTACCCTCATGCACTTGTTTGCCCCCTCGTCTCCCAATCATCCGTTTCTCTTCTCCTGTGTATTTCCTCTCTCCCTCAGCTGTTGTCTTCCCTCCCCTTGTCTCTCTAGTCACATTTGTCCCCATCACCTTGAGTCGCAGAGTGGCTGTACAGTGAGCTGTCAAAGGTGCCCCCCCCCCCCCCCCCCCCCCCCCCCCCAAAAAAAGCCAAAAAACCCCCGGCAGAGTGGCTGTACAGTGAGCTGTCAAAGGTGCCCCCCCCCACCCTCCCCACCCCCCCACAAAAACAGGCAAAGAGACCGTGGGTGGGCTCACGGTACCGTCAACTCATCCGCGGTATTTGGCAGGTGGGCTCGGGTGTCGCGCCCCTGATTATGTGTCATTTCAAACATTGATATAATAACAATAAGCGAGTTTGAAAAAAACCCCCCCCCCCCCCCCCCCCGGAGAGTTGTCACAGTCAAACACGATGACCAAACAGTTTGTACAAGGCTTTAAACATGTTTAAATCACCTCTAAAGTTTGACATTTTAACGTGGGAGTCTGCCCCCAGTGGTTAACCTATGAACTGCTTTTCAACGTTTTTTTTGTCTACTTCCTGTTGTGCCTCATCCGTCTGCGCCGGAGGTTGTTCCTTGCCTGTCGTACACCACTCAACTCCGCCATGTGCCAGATATGGTAAAGATTCCTTTATGGGACTTCACGGTTCGGGTCACTCGAGCTTTTTTTTATGCCGTGCTCGTTTGAAAAACTGTCGTACGTGTTGCTAAGGTTCCTGGTGTTGCCACTTTATGCACATATGCTCTGTGATATATGAGTCACAGGCAGAAACAGGCGCCTGTTTTCCAACGTACAGCTGAGACGGCGGCCGCCTGTTCTTCATTACGACTCCACCGGAGTAATAAAGGAGCAGGGCAGTCCAGCGCAAATCCTGTGGTGAGCGTGCGCAGATGCCTAGTTGTGTTTGTTTTGTCTTGCCCCCTCCGCCTCCGTTTGAACCACGCACACAACAAAAATACTGCCCAGGAAACTGAACCAAACAAATGAGCGTCCCCCTGAAGCCACAGCGTGAGGGAACTACTGTCCATTAGCGAGGGAAGTCACCCGCTGAGTTGGCCTGCGCACGGGGAGCGGAAGGGCAGGCCGAGGCTGAGGGAACTTCAGCCATTTTCATCATTCAATTAAATCATTCAAAACATCTTTTGGGCTATTTATTTATGGATTATCTGTATTATCTTTATCAAGTTATTTACTCCAAACACCTTCTTATCAAGAAACTCTAATGAATGAGAAAACAACGTAACTTTATCTTCGGTAATTATCAAATATGTGTCAGGAAAACGATTTCATATTCGGCACACCAAAAAAAAAACACCAACCATTGTTTCACTGAGGTTTTAGCTTGTAAAAGTGGAAATGGGCTCAATTGACCTGCTACGTGCATGAGTGGGCAGTAGAGTGTGTGTGTGTGTGTGTGTGTGTGTGTGTGACCATCTGCCACCCGTGCGTGGTCAGTGAGGTCAGTATCTAACAGACTTTCTATCACAGTTGGAATCTTTCTCTCCCGCTTCACAGCGTCACCTGAGATGCTCCTGCCCCTGCCCACCCGCCCTGGGGCATCAGGTGCACGCGTGGGGTCATCCATGACCTGCCAATCAGCGCATCGATAGCTGCCCGTCTCTCGCTCCGTGCACGCCGACCCCTCCTCTGCGCCTTTTCACAGCCCCTCTTTTGTCTCAGCCTTTTGTCTGATTGGTGTTGTTTGGCAATTTCATGGCAATTTCTCCCCATAATCAATTTGCACAACATGCACATCACTTATTGGTTGATTCAGTTGAAATTGTCGAGGAATTCAATCATCAGTTTTGTTCTTTTCTCCCAGGTAATTGAGGCAGTAGGTGTGTGTAGGTGTGTGTAGGTGTGTGTGTGTGTGTGTGTGTGTGTGTGTGTGTGCGTGTGCATGTATGCTTGCGTGTGTGTGTGCGTGTGTGTGCGTGTGCATGTATGCTTGCGTGTGTGTGTGCGTGTGTGTGTGCGTGTGTGTCTCACACACACACACGCACACACACACTGCAGGGATTGTGCATACACAGTATATAGAAGGACAGCGTGTCTCCGTTTCACTCTCTAGCATTTTAAATAAATGGCAGAGCTCCCAAATTCAAATTGACACACACACACACACACACACACACACACACACACACACAGGCAGCCCCCTGTATCTATAATTCGACAAATGACTTTTTCATGCTGAAAACACAATGCTAATAAGTCACAACACACACACACACACACACACACACACACAGGCAGCCCCCTGTATCTATAATTCGACAAATGACTTTTTCATGCTGAAAACACAATGCTAATAAGTCACACTTTTCACTCCTGAAGCAGGATCCGGCGACAAAAAGTGGGCAGATAAGTTTTATGCAGGTTTTCATTTGCTGCTGGTTCAGGCCTCAGTCCTCGCGTTCGTTCCTTTTTTCCTTCCTTGTCACTTTCCATCACTGCCCTCATCCATCCTGAGCTCCGTCCTCTTGCCTGCACATCCCGAATCGCCTGCCAAACGAGACCCTCTCTCTGTCTTCCCCCCTCTCTTTACTACGTGCCCTCTCACGTGCGTCCGTCTCCTCTCATCGGAAGCATGGAGGCAATTTCCAGCGATGTAGGTTAATGACGGTGGAGGGTTGAGGCGGCCACAGTGGCCTGGTCTCTGGGAACGCGGCTGAATTCCAGACTAGGACGTGTGACGTCGTCCCCCCTCCCACTGACTGTTCGCACCGATGAGCTCGGAGCGACTCCGAGCCGCCCCCTGCGCTGTTTTCAGGCAGATGAACCTGGAGCACAAGCTGCCGACGATGTCTTCAGTGACTTTGGTAAATGCCCCGACGACTGAAGCTGGACGACGGTGTGACTTCACCCGACGTTCCCTCCAGGCAGAGCTCAAACCGTCGTACAGTCTTTCACAGGGACTTGTTGAGGGGCGTGTGGCCCATCTGGGCAGCTCTTGACCAGAACGTACCCCCTCTCATCCCGCCCAAACACCCCTTAGTTCTCACACAGTTGTTTTCCAATGTCCAGTCTGCTCCGAACAGAGCAGAACACACAAAACCCTCCTTTGTGTAATTGCCTCATTGAAACACCCCAGCGATTAAGAATCTCCCTGGCGGCAGAGGAGGAGGCAGTGGTTACTGCGTCTCCCGCTGAGCTGTGACAGCCTGGTGTTTACCAACCCCCCCCCCCCCCCCCCCCCCCCCCCCCCCCCCCCCACCAACCCCCCACCTCTCCTTCTATCCCTGTGATTCTCCCACACAAAGGGAGGCTGCGAAGTGAGGGGGGAAGGCCTCGGGCAAACAGAGGCCCAGACAGGAGGCCCATTGATGGCCGCTACTCTCCGCGACGGGAATCCTGAAAGACACCTCAGGTGGATGAGTAGAAACAAAAAAATATGCAGAGAATGGAGATGGGGGACAAAAGGAAAGATCAGCTGCCCAGATATCCATTCATTTTGGGGCAAATCCCAGCACTTACTATTCTGATGCCCCAAAACACTGGAGCACATCTACAAGATTTGTGTGAAAATACCGAACTTTGAATGTGTTCGGACGATAGTTTAAGGCATGAAACACAAGTGAGGAAATGTATCTGGAGAACGGGTTCAATCGGTGGTCGAGTCTCAGGCTGGTTGCATCTGTGTGGAGGAGTCATGTGATCATGCCCCCGGTGGTAATGTTAAGGAATGGTTGGAACCTGGAGTAGTTTCAATGATCACAACTGAGACTGTTTAGATTAGAATGTTCAGTCTATGTTGTCGGTGAAGTGGTTTGTTGAATGAGCGCCGTATTGTTGTTGCTTGGTGAAAACAAATCTACCCGGATACAACTAAAGGAACCTGAACCTGAACCTGAACCTGAACCTGAACCTGAACCTGAACCTGAACCTGGATCAGCGTCTCTGTGACTGAACAGAGCAGATCCGTGCGCAGCTCAGCTGTTTCAGTGGATTCGTGCTGCAAACGCAAAATGTGTGTAAATGTTACACATGGTGGAAGATTACAGCCATTTTTTGTCACTTCTAAACATATTCTGAAACAATTACATACTGACCTTTTTATGAGTTTATGTTATATGTTACAGGTTGTGAATCATTCAGCACATTCTCCCGTACCGTCGTCGTTTTCAGAGATCTGATATCTCACTGTTTTTCGCCTGCAGGCAAATGTGCTTATTATCTGTTCGGCAATTAGCAGGCAATCTGCTCATTATCGAGCCAATTACAGCGCGCTAATAGCATGCTTAATCAATCCCATTTTATCAATTATTACTGTTTAAGGAGGTGAGTGCGGGGTAATGACGGCAGTCATTTGAAGTCAGACGAAGTTGGAGAGATACGATCGTGAAGTTGTTTAGACTGTGTGTATGGTGTGTGTCGTGTGAGAGGAAGTCTGGGTGTGTGTGTTTGGTGCACTGGAGTATATGTGGCAGTGTGTGTGTGTGTGTGTGTGTGTGTGTGTGTGTGTGTGTGTGTGTGTGTGTGTGTTGTGCTCGTGGCAGTGGCAGCTGCTCTGAATGCAACATTGTACTCGGGGGGCCGTGGTCACCACTGTAAGACTTATCAAAAGGGACCACGCACCATTACACAGCTATTTTGACAGCCCACCGTTACACACACACACACACATTTTATGTGCATGCATACACCCCATGCATGGCGCATGAATGGAGACAAATGGTTACACACACACACACACACACACACACACAAACTTTCTCAAAGCACAATCTGGATACCAGCACAAAGCAGCAGTTTTCCTTGTCATTGCCCCTGGATGCCCATGGGCCTGATGGGTGCATAGGGGATGGGGTATCCTTGTCAGAAGGGGCCCACTGGCTCATGTAGCCTTTGCCCCACAGGGCAGGTGTGTGACATTCTGTGAGGAAGGAGGGGGGTGGGGGCATTAATTACCTGTGTGCTCTTCCTGCTGCGGGAGGCTCAAAGGTCGCTCCTGCCGAGGGGCTAATTATTAGGAAGAGAGCTTTTTAATTTACTGCTGTCTGCTGCCATTCCAGAGAGGAAGAGAAGCATGTCATTCAGACCGGCAGCATGAACACAGGTGCATGTGTGTAAGAGTGACCAAAAATGGCACCCCCACAGCCCTCACAGGTGGTCCTGGATCTGACCCCGTGACCTCATAGGACACAGGGCTTATGGAGAGCCCCACTGTTTCCTGTGATGTCCACAGCTGTCAATCACCCGGGGTGGAATGGAGGTAGATTGTGTAACAGGAGCTACTGTCGGGTCAGATGATGTAATATCAGAGAGGAGATGTTCAATAAGATTGTCCATGATCCATAGATTCATTGATGAGGACGATGGTAATTGGGACAAAAGGCTGGATCCTCTGATGTTGGCAGTGTGGACGGTTGCCAAGGTCTCAACAGGGTTCCCCCCTTCAAACTGACAACTGATCGCTGACCTGACCTGGGACCTGAGAGCAAAACTCCACACATGGGGTAGGTCTCACATGATGCCCCAGACAGTCAGAGATGCCTGTGCGACAGAGGAGCTAAGCTGAGACAATCCCCAAATTGCTCACGTGGAGAGAGCTGTTTGTCGTCCAATGGTGGGGGACGTTGATTGTGAGGTGGTGTGGACTGGGGGCCCGTCTCCCCGGTGATGGCAGTTGGCAGTGAAGAGTCGGGGCGTGAAGATCCAAATTTTCCCAATCCAACCTTCCTCCTTTGTGATGGCCATCTCTCTCCGTCACAGAGGGCTGACATTGCCAGGTTGCAACTGCGTTTTGCCAGAGTTGCTCTACCCACTGCTGGGTTGCATCAACCCCATTTAACACCACATTCAGATGCCTCCAGGGGTGACAGTGCATTCCCGACCCAGCAGCTGCCAGACCACAAAAGAAAAACGGGCAGAGTTGGTCGCCATGCTGGAGATGGGGGTAATACGAGGAGTCCTTCAATACATGGTATACCCCCCCCCCTTCCTTGACGTTCTTGTCCGAAAGAGGAATGGCGCTACATGGTGGACTATTGCACTGTGAACAACATCTCATGGTTTGATGCCCACCCCATGCCTACGTGTCAACAAAGCCCTAGTCCGCAAGTTGCATTAACGAACGGGATTAAAGCACGGGCCACTGGCAGATTCCCCTGTCTTGAGAGTCCAAGGAGAAAACAGCCTTCTCCACTCCGTATAGACTGCGTTTCGTTTTTCACCCGACCACTTAGTGTATTTGGGGCCCCGGGTGCCCTCCAGCAGCTCATCCTGCCCCAACAGACTGCATTTGCGGCTGTCTATTTGGTGACACCTTGGTGGAGCATTTGCATCGGATGGCAGCTGTGCTAGAGTTGCTGAAGAGCGCAGGGCTCACCCCCAACCCATGAAGGTGTGTGGTTGGATGGAGGTGTGGTGCAGGTGCAGAACCAGGTACTAAGGACCGGCGGCAATTGCAGCATGTCCAAGGCCCGAGTCTAAAAAGGAGGCACGGCGCTTTTTGTGGCTCATCTCGGCCTTTGCGTACATAACCTGCGCCCTGACCGATCTGTCCAGACCTCTGTCCAGCAGAAGTGGCAGTATCGGCAGGCATTTGAAAAGGATGGAGTTGCTTGGGCCAGATGGCCTAAGAAGGGCGGTGGGGGATCTGGGGCAGTGGGGCTGGTCAGAGTAGTCAGCTTTAGAAGGGAGAGGGTATGGTAGAAGCTCCGGGACCACAACCAGGAAGAGAGAGTTGATTGTACACAGCTGAACTATTAAAAAGACTCTCCGGAACCAAAGCACAGCCCCTTGTGTGTCTGAGTGAACCCACTGTGAACCCGCTCAGGTTTCAACGGGTTCTCTGACAGATCGGTTGGATTTCCAGCCTTGACAACGTACTTCCCACTGGTTAGTGAAGGTGTGAAGAAGTATACGGGTATGGGTGGGTTAGGGTTAGGGTTAGGGTAAGGGCACAGCGCTTCTCCCACTTGGCCTGACTCTCTTTGAACATTGTCGTGGATATGTCATCAACTGTTGGACATTAACAAAAGGTGGGATCAGCGCGGTGGGTCGGTGACTTGCACCGTGAGACAATTTGACTTTACAATATTTGTTGCCTCACCATAATTGCAAGTGTTTCATATTTTAGAGACGTTTTTAAAAGACGTTAAAACGATCATCTGTCTCACTCCCTGCCCTTATATGGCGCTAGTATCCACACTTTCTCTAGTTTAGTCCTTTATCACCCAACGCTGGTGCGGCAAAACACACACACACACACACACACACACACACACACACGCAGAACTCACATGGGCGCACACACACCATCCCTCCCCAATCGCTCGCCAGCCTTTTGGCAAGCAGCGGCGCAGCTGCACCTGCACAGCATGGCGTCAGCCCCTCTGGGTATCTTTCAATCAGGGCCGGCGGCGTAAGCCCCTCCCCCTGTTTGAGATATTCTGTCAGGTCTCTCGCTCTCAGCTCCGCGCTCCAGCAACCTGTCAGATCCTGCTCCGTCTGTATCGTCGCTCCGTCTGCAAATGACTGAACTCAACCGCTCACCTGCCCCCTGCGCCTTCAATGCACCCCCTGGCCCGAAAGCCAGAGGGGGGTCCCGGTTTCCTAAAACACAATGATCTCTCAATCTGAGGGGAAGAAATCCATTTAGCTTGTGCACGCGGCTTCCATTTTGAAGCCTTTATCACAATGTGACCCCCCCCCCCCCCCCCCCCCCCCCCCCCCCCCCCCCCCCCCCCCCCCCCCCCCCCCCCCCCCCCCCCCCCCCCCCTCCCGTCTCCCATCGTACCTCCCTCCCACCCACATGCCCTTGTTGCAGTGTCTCCTGATTTCACAGCCGTGGATGAACGGATTGGTGCGCAGCTGGTTTAGTCTTTTCAGTGCAGATTGAGAGTAAATCTGTTTCATGCTCCAACGTTGGCTGCACAGGGTTGTTATTTCTGTAATATACATATTTTGATATCTGAGGCTAAAATGGGGGATTGCTCCTGCATCATCAAAGGACTATTAGTTTCTAGTCATAATGAATTACATCTTATCTGATCTCACTATGGTTCTTGTTGAAAACCAGTCAACACAAACTTGAATGTGTCACATGTGTATGTGGCCAGGTGACCTGAGTGAGATCTTATCAGAATCCTGCAGCTCATTGCCTATACACATCCTCGAAGCCACATGTGTCAAACTTGTGGCCTGGGTGCCAAACGTGGCCCGCAAGATCATTGAATGTGGCCCGTGAGAGCGTAAAGGCATGTGATGTCCTGAAAATGAAAGTCTGTACCCTTTGCAAACCATTGCCCATGAATTCTAGTGAATTACACATATCACTTTTTCAGTATAGCAATATATTCAGTGTTTACATTTTCACATGTGTAAATGCATGTGCAATATTTATAACTTAAATCAATTATAGATGAATAAATTATAATCAAGTGTGAAGACAGTTATTTGACAATATGTTAGTGTTTGCATTTAGTCCCGCAATTAAACGCAGCCCCTTGAGAGCCACCATAATGTTGATGTGGCCCTCGGTGAAAATGGGTTTGACACACCGACTCTCAGCCTCGTCGTCATGGACTTTCGCTCGTCGCAACAAATACCAAATGGCCTTTACATTTATTGTGAATATATATATATATATATATATATATATAGACGGCTCCATGTGCTTAGAGGAGCAGAAGAAATGTTTCATGTCAAAAAAGAGCCACAGAGAAATCTCCTCTGAGACGAGGGCAACTGGTCGGCCTCGGCCTCTGCAGCGAAACTAACCAGCTCAAGGTGTCAAGCTAAGAGGTCACAACTCTCTCTCTCTCTCTCACACACACACACACACACACACGCATAAAAAGAGACAAGTGCACCCACAGTCCAAACATAGGACTCTGTTGCCATGGGAACAACCTGCCAAATCCTGTGAATGAGAGGTATTTATATGGAAATCTGTCTGTCTGCCCTCCACGCACAAATCCAGATTCATTTCAGACGCCCCAGTCTGTCGCTCCCTCGCCCTCTTCTCTCTTGACCTGGTGCATTTCACCACGGCTGGTCGCACTGCAAAGACACCAGAGCCCCGAGGTTTTTAAGCAGATTATCGAAGCCACAGTGGTGTGTGTGTGTGTGTGTGTGGGGGGGGGGGGGGGGGGGGGGGGATTGGGGGCTAATAAATACAGAGACGGAAAAGCCAACAAAGACATTTTGGGTAAAGTGCGCAAGAATGGGAGGAGGTCTGGTGATGATTTAATTCAAATTGTCATGTTCCTTCTTTAGTATGGATTTACTAAATGATACTGAGCTGTTGGGGTGAGGCAGCTGGGAGCCAGTGTTGGGGGGGGGGGGGGGGGGGGGGGGTGGGGGTTTGTCGAGGATTTGTCGTGCGACGAAAACACCATTGAAGTTTTTCCACTCCATTTCTCATGTTTAAGCCACTATGGCACAGAAATGATCGAGGAAACTTAGAGAGGAAATTGGACAGAACAGTCCAAAGAAAGAGTTTCTCCTTCAGGAGGAAGAACCTGCTTCAGAGACTTTGTTGGCTCACAACTCCAGTGTAGGAGTTCTGTGTTTTGTGCGGGTTTACGTCTGTCGCGCATGTCGTTATGTTACCTTTAAACCACAAACAAAGAAAATATGACAGATTTGAACCTGGAATCCGCTTTATAATTCATGTATTGCCACATCATCGTTAGCCTTCCTGTTTGCCACATCCTCCTCATCCAAAGCTGTTTCAAACATCCAGGCCAAGGAAATGGATTCTATATTATTGCTTCAACTTTTGGAAACTTATTATAAAATGTATATGTTCATATATGTATAAAATTGTTGTTTGTTTGTTTGTCTTGTTCCATAATTCCAGTTTTATTTTGGAGGTCGGGGGGGGAGGGCTGTATCCAACTCCAGCTGACATTGGGCAAGAGGTGGGAACACCTTGCCAGTACATCAACCAACAATCTATTACACCCACATTCACTCAAATATTGTTGCCAGTTCACAAAACCCCGATCCGAATGTCTCCTGGACTAAACAGACAATCTTCACACACACGCAATGAAAGGATTTGCCAACTCAGCACAAAGAGCCAGCAACACTAGATTAGATTAGATTAGATAAGCCTGTATTCTTCCCGCAGTGGGACATTTGCAGGAGCAACAGCATCCAAGCAATATTTACAAAAAAAGGATGCAGTAAAAAAAACAAAAATACTTCGTATACATAGGGATATATATACAAATAAAATGGGATTTTTTGTATTTTGTACACTGCACACAAAATAATAATAATCATGCAGGTACACAAAGAGAAGTGAGAACCCTGTCCCTTCTTCTGAAGAAGGCAGTGATTGTTTATTCATATATGAATATTGCTGTTGTGACTTTAAAGGGATGGAGTCCAGCTGATCAGGTGAATTTGGTGCAGTGCCTGACAGCAGGGGGCAGGAGGGAGCGGCGGAATCCCTCCCGCACACGGCGCAATCGGATCCGTCTGCCGCCATCACCGCCTCCACACGATGCTGCCAAAACATGTGAACCTTCCTTTATCTAAGAAAATCTGCTCATCCACTCGAAATACTACTATTCTGCGCCAGTGTGTGTGTTTTCACGACGCAGGAGGTCGTTACCGCTTTCTTTACACGCTGAGGTTCAGCGCTGTCAGCACTTTATACAGCTCGGTCCATTACCACCGGCTCCCACCCGCCTCCGTCGGGAGCTCACGACACGGGGAACCATCCTTCTTTGCCGTCCTTTGACGGGGTGGGCCGCACACAGCCTCGCCCCTTTAGTGTTCACCTGTTTATTTTACAGGGACGGAGGGAAGGAATTCATCAGCCAGTGCTCTCTGTTGCAATGTGGTGGTTGTAACTGATGATAGTGTTGAGGCTCATTTTTACACCTCCAAATGTGTGTGTGTGTGTGTGTGTGTGTGTGTGTGTGTGTGTGTGTGTGCGGTGTGTATGCACACAAGCGTTTGAGTGTATAAATGGTATGTGTGAAACCCCCCTTGGGCAATGACAGCACAGCTCCTACAAGGGTATTAATGAATCACTTAGCTACTAGTTACAGCTGCTTTTGCCCGTATAAATCGATGGCCTGCCCTGTTTTACGTTTTAATATGCACCGTTTAGCTTCGTTCTACCAAACACACACTCACAGGCCTTTATTTCCCCCTCAGAACATCAGCTGTGAAGATCCGTTTTCACTTAATGACTTAAAGGTGCAGATGGTAAGATTTCAGTTCTTTTTGTTACTTCAGATATTGCAAAACAATCCATTTATAATCACCTAAATGTTTATTTTTTTCCCGTCATCCTTGAATTTGCCCATTAACATTAGGAGTGGATCCTCTCTATGGGGGCGGCCATGTTTTTACAGTAGCCCAGAGTAGACATACTACACTTTTTTTGTTTTTTTTTTGACAACTGAAGTCCAACGTGAGTTCTCCTGCATGCGCGAAAGGGTGAGGTGATGGATTCCAACATACAACCTCACTAGATATCCCCCAAATCTTACTCACTGCACCTTTAACAGACTATGATGGCATTGAGTAATGTCACTCAATTGAATGAATTTCACTTATTTTAAGCAAGGTAAGACAAATATGTAAATGACCAGGAAGGGATATATAACTTAGAATTGTTAATAAGTGGTTCATTAGCCAATAGCCTTTATGCTGTCGAACTGGAAGGATGCGTGTTACCGAGAACTGTGGAGGCTGGATGATGTCACAGAGTCGGCACAGCTTGATGCAAATGAGCTCAGAGGCAGTGCCCCGTTAATGAGCTGTTGAGATAGAATGAATTTTCATCCACTCACGAGCCTCGTGAGCTTTTCAACCTTCTCGCTCTTATCGCTGGAGTAATGAAGCGACTCACGCTTGCAGCTTCTCACCCACCGAGTGTCTGTATCTTAAACTCTCTGTCGGTCAGAAGTGAAGAAGCCTCTTGGATGCCAGGTAAAACATCTTCGAGAAACATTTTGCTTTTGCTTTGGTTTGACTCCAGTCGTCCCCACTCTGCAACGCCCAAGTGCCTTTAGGCAAGATTTGGTAGTTCACATCGCCCACACTGGGATCGGGACCCACCATCACCCCGGGGTGACGAGCTGCGACCCAAACCCGGGGTCCAACTGCTCAAATGTACTCAATGAAAAGATGGTGCCGTTTGAACCTGGAAAGTCGGGAATATCACGGTGGAAAAAGTTTCATGATGAACAGAAATGGTCGGCAGGTGGCGAAGCCGGAGAGTAAAACATCCCCCAAAAAGTGCAACTCAGGGACACAAGGTAGAACAACTTGATGTGCCCTCTGTTTCCCTCAGTACAAGACAATCCATGTGTCATGTAGTCGATGTTGTTGTGTTTGGCTGAGAACTTTCTGTCTTCACACTCGATCACAGAGCGTGAGTCTAGTCCTCTTTCTTGTAGCACGAGGCTCTCAACTGGTGGCTCACGGCCCTTTGCTCTTATTGTGAAGCTGAATTTTGGATGCATCTGAATGCCTTGTATTCACACTCCTTAACAGTAGGTGGCGATGATGTGGCCAATAGACACCCGCCAATCCCAGATCCAAGCAAACCTACAAAGTCCGTTGTCAGATGCTAATCCACATGAAAGAGGACACGTGTGTACGTTTTATTATCTTGTGTCTATAGTATTTGCATCTCTACCAGCGCCACCTGGTGGTCATTTTTGTTTATTATTAAACTTGTTTTTTGTGTTGGCATGTTGTGATATTCTCTGCTTTCTCAGGTGCAATCTGCCATTCAGAGTTGGGTCCTGAACCAAGACCAGTTCAGAACAATTGCAGTCAAACATAGCTGAGCTTACTCCCTCCTTCCATTCCTGGTCTTTATGCTTGGAGATGTGGCATCAGACATTTAATCTAATAGATTTGGGATCTACATTTTTATGTTTCCCCTGAAAGTAAGAAACTTGTACATATGCCAACATTCTATTCTTTCAAACCTGAATTATTTGACCATTATTATACCACACATTTCTGTATTTTTATGCATCTAAGGAGACTTGAAAAATCCCACAACTGGGTCATGCGCCTCCTCCTTGAGGGCACCCTGGCACCCTGGCACCGTGGGGAGCGGTGTAGAGGACGAGCGGTAGATTTATCACCCTGCCCGGCAACCCGGTGTGACGCACCGCTGAGCTCATTAAATAGGCAAACCATCATTAATTACGCCAAATTTGCATACCAGTTATAGGAAGCTTTAACTTGCATGACCTCATAATACGTCATGTTTCCAGGAGTGGGCGCCGTCGGCTGAATGACCTTATGGGCGCTGTCTGATTCAGGGTGCGAAAACCAGCCTTATGTCATCTGATCTTCTGGGGGATTGTGGGACGGTGTCGAAAGTATGTGGGTGTTTATGTGCAGACCAGTGATGTAAAGCCATACACTTGTTCCAAAAAGTCCTGCTGGGTGCATCTGTGAAGGGTTTCATGGGACACAAGAGACTGGCAAGGACATCCGGGCAGTAAACATCTCAGTGACACGGGAGAACTTCTTATTTATGAGTGATTCCACCTTCCACGTGAACAATTCTACCCCCGACTGGTGAAAGTAACCAGAGGAAAATGAAGTGGTCTTGCGGTCGTCTCGAAAACATTTCCCACAGCTTTGTTGTCCTTCCAGACGCCCCCCCCCCCCCCCCCCCCCCCCCCCCCCCCCCCCACCCCCCCACTCCACACGATTTCCCCCCTCCCATAATTATGCACCCGAGGGTTCTGCAGTTGGATTCGGTGCATGTGATGTTCTCACATGTCCTGTGCCAAGCGCTCACTCTCTGCAGAGCATGTTAACGACCACCCCAGATGGGCTGCATCACTTCCTCTCGGTGCAGCCTGCGAGCGCTCAAAGTCAGAGAGTACGATGGGGCGAGCGGGACGGAGAGAGAGAGGGAGCAAAGGCATCTCCCAGCCAGAGCTGAGGTTTTCGCTCGCGCAAAGAAAACAAACACAACAACCGGCAGTCGGCGCAGTTTTTAAATGAACCTCAGGAGTCATGAGTTCTCCCAGATCGCTTCATTCACATCACTTTGCCAAACAAACAACAACCAAACAAATAACCAACAAAGAGAATCCTATCTATTGTCTGGATGAGATTTCGTTGCGTGGTTTACCTGTGAAAAATAATCACCCCAGAGTTTTGAGAGGATGGTGACACAGATGACCAATCGGGCAGAGACAGAAGCAGTCACATGATCGTACAGGTTTTTAAAGGGACAGTCAGAAGTCTAACGGCACAGTTTTGTGAAGGCTACGGAAGCTGCGTGCTACAGAGGCAGAGGGACACCGATTTATTGACTGTGACAGTCACGGATACGAATGACTCGGACTGCCGTGGGTTTGACGTGGAGCTTCAGCGTATGCAGCGCTGAGGTCGCCCTCGTGGGGAGTTCAAGGCGTCGAGAAGCAGTGTTGTTATTTTCTGTCTTTCAGCATTCGACGTACGACTCCACCCTCACGGAGAAGAGAGCGGCGCCGCGGCATCTCCTGCTCCACCCACCCGCTCTCCAG
>JAFBJT010109594.1:0-13269 GCA_016785325.1 Chascanopsetta lugubris
TTTTTTGTTTTGTTTTTGTTTTTGTTTTTTTTTTTTTTTTTTTATTATTTTTATTTCTATTTTATTTATATTTTTGAAAGAAAAATAATTGCGTGTTGTGTTCGGGCTGATAAGATCACAGGACCTGGGTGACTCAATAGATCTTTTCTCGTCGAGATGAACAGTTTGAGCGTTTTGGGCTTGTCGGAGTTCAGCATCCCAGAATAATGGATTCAAACCTTCAACCCTCTGCCAAGAGTTGGACGCGCCACAGCTCCTGAGCCATAGTCCGAAGCCCATTTTATTGTCAGACAGCCGTCACACCTTCAAAAGTAAACACCAAGACCAAAAACTAACTCTTAAAATTTTATTTGCAAAAATTGCCACATCGTACGTACATCAATTACTTATTAAACAAATAAATCAATAAATATGTTTATATAAATTACTTGAGAACAACTTCCAGTGTTTGTTTGTTTTCTGGGATAACCGAGAGACAGTTTAGTGCAGTGCCTCGCGATAAAGTGGAGGTGACGTCGTCGGGATCTATGAGGAGTTGACGCGTTGGACAAAAGTCTCCAGGTCCTTCACAAAGTCGGCGAACGGCTTCTTATCCCACCGGCACTCCGAGAGGTTGACCTGTGAAGCCAGAAGGAGGCCGGGCGTCAGCGACTGACGCGCCAAGGTTTGCGCGAGGATCGTCGGCCTCATTTGGGAAGTCATACTCACAGGCTGCTTCAGCTCGCTGGAGTCGTTCTCCAGCGCCTCACAGATGCTGTAACTTATGCCTTTCAAAGAAGTGCAGCGCTCGGCGACTTGAATCAGCCCGTCCATGAATTCCCCCAGAGCCGTGGCGTAGCAGCGCGTCTGAAAAGGTAAAACGGCAGGAATCAGGGAAACGATCTGGATACGGCAAACGGGTGCTGAGTCAGATTCGGCCGAATGCTACAGGATGAGGCGAGGCGTTAGTGTCACGGTTTGAACCGGACCTGGACGAGAAAAGTCCCAACAACCCTGTCAAATGACAGTCGGCAGCAAAGATGTGACTTTTATCTCAAAAGGGAACTAAAGTGGGACATTGATCAAGTTAATCTAAAACAGGAAAACTCAAGAATATTGAACAGGAGTGGTTTGATCGACCTGGAAGCTGAACGGCAGCATAGTGCAGTTTGTACCGTACGTGATCATGTCTTTAAGGATTTTGTCTATGTTCTTTATCCCAAGCCTGACTTTACTCACTTGCTGTCCAAAACTGAGTGATTGAAAGTCCTTTCCTCTGTAAATGTATAGCTGATCATCTCTCTCTCTCTCTCTCTCTCTCTCTCTCTCAAAAAAAACAAAACAAAACCAAAAAGCTCAGCGCCCGTAAACACAGAAGCAAAGACTTTCTAAGAAAGAATCCGTCGGCGTTCTCGAATGTCCGTCTTACCTCCACACTTTCGGGAGAGGTGACATTCACGCCGGATCCCTGCAACAGAAGAAGGCGGAGGGAGGGGGGGGGGGGAGGGGGACGACGACAAAAAGTTAGACAAAATCCAAAAGACCCACATTTGCTTTCTCTCGCGTATTCTCTTCACTTACACACGAGTCGCTCTTCTTCAGAGAGTCGAAGTCCATGTCGGCCAGGTCGAACTGGAGGCGCGGCCCCTCGGTGGTCTGGGCCTCTGCGGAGGTGACGGGTTTTGCATGAAGGTACCCGATGAACAAACAAGTCCAGAGGGCGAGTCTGAGGCAGTGCTCCATCGTAAAAAGCTGGGCTGTGGTTTCCTGTTTGAAGATCTGTAGTAGTTGAGCGTGTCTGTGGCGTGTGGTGCCTGCTGGTGCTGCCGGCCAATTTATACCCTGAAGAGAGGGCAGGTGCGTGGGCTGCTCAATGTGATTTTTCGTATATGTTCCTATTGATCATGGGGATGCTTTCCACTCGTCAACCGGGTGGTGAAAACCCTTAGATGAGGTGGGCACAGGTGGGCGCCCTCGCTGATGGTGATTAATACTACGCCGTCCTCCCCTCCCCTCCCCTCCCCTCCCCTCCTCACCCCCCAGCATCGAAAGTTGACTTTATCAATAGTTGAATCACTCCAGGAGAGATCTGGCCGCAAATTCTATTCAGCTTTTAAATCAACTTTACATTTGAGTTTTGTTGAGTTGTTTGTGTTTCATTCCTTTGTTGTTGTTGCGCCGCCTTTTCACCCGTGACCGACATGATGATCCAAAGTTTTCCTTCGTGTCATTCAAAGTGTTGTAGCTTTTCTGAAACCGGACAAACCTGTTCCATAAAGTTAGTCTCAACATACGTCTGTCAGAAGGATGATGCAATAAATGCTGACTAGTTCTGCACAATTTGGCGAGAGAATGCAACATGGTCAGAGGTTGAATCTGTAAAAAAAAAAAAAAAAAAAGAAATGAGGGATTTTTATCTTTTGGTGCAATGTGGCCCTGATGGAAGGAGAAGTGTTTCTTCTTGAATTTGTATTTTAGAGAGATATTTGATGTGTGATGACGATGATTTCTTCTTTCTCTCTTCAACATGAAGAGGAAGAATGTTTGCTGATATGAAAATAGATATTCATGTTTGTTTGTTTGTGTGTTTTGTTACAAGGATCCCTCAAAATATTGAACAGTGTTTGTGCAGATGCAGGACACTTTGTAATCCCTTTATTCTGTTTTATTTCTAATATATGTGAACTGAATTTCCAGCAAGTCATTCATGGAACTTAATGGAGATAAAGTTCAATATGTTGCGAAGACCGATATCTATTTTGTTTATTAGCAAAAAAATAAAAATCCTCCCATTTTCTTTAACATGCCAAAGAAAATGCTCCAAAAAGAAAGTTATGTTTGCAATAGAATTTGGAGGAATGATATTTAAGGAAATTAAAAAAAATATATATTAAAATGGCACAAAACAAATTGTTTTTAATTGAATTGTTCTTTTCTCCCCCTTAGTTTTGTATTTTCTAAATGGATTACTAATGGATCCCGATGGGTGCAGTTCTGGCCCGTTCAGGGATCCAGATGAAAATCCAGATCTGGTTCGTTTAAATGTGGTGTCGGCAGGGGCACAGTCTGCTCCTGTTGAAAATATAAACCCCAATCGGTTTTTAATCATGTCGCCACAGGCAATAGATCTCAGACCTCCTTTTTAAATGAGCGCAGAAGCTGCAGGTGAAGCAAAACATGGCTGAACAGACACAACGAGGCGAAACCCAGTTAATCTGAACGCGCATCACGTCGCTCTGGCGCCTCGACGCAAACGCGCGTTTGCAGGCCGCAGGCAGGAAGTGGATGATTCGCGAGGAGGGAAAGTTGATATTCATTGTGTCCGTCCGTAGATTTTCGAAGGATGGTGTGTGATAGTGAAATGAGCGGCGGGTGGAAATAGAGCATGAGTAGCAGCAGGTAGGAGTGTGTCGAGTGAATTGCGTCACTCACTCAGCAGAAATGAATGAGTGCTTTCTCTGAACACCCACACCCGGGGAATCCCCCCCTCCCTCCCCCCCTGCGCGGGGCTGCTTCCATCCCAGATAGTCAAGTCACAAGTGGCTGGTGGCTGCGTGTCACTCTGGACATTGTGGTCACCTGCTCTTCGTTTCTCACTCGTATAGGTTTCGCTTTGACAGTTTTTTCTGCTGGAGTCACCCAGAGTCACAGAGGTGACTGGATTTTGACGTTGATGAGGCGGGTGGGGAAATTTCTATCCATGGAATTTGTCGCTGCGCGGGGGCATCCCTGCTGTTTCCATATCTAACTAGCAGGCCCACACTCAAGATAAGATTTGTCGGTGCTGATTCAAAGGTGTCATATTTCAATCTTTTATTTATTTTTATTTTTTTAAATTTTTTTTTAGAAATAGAATTTTAAAAAAGGAATCTAGAATGAGCCATTTGTGTTTTGTCTCGTGTCTTGGTCCGTCCCAAATAGTTTAAGTGATTTTATTTTATTTTTTCAAACCAGTGAAGCGATTCAGAAAATGTCAGTCGGAGGTCAAAGATCGAGGTCATCTTAAAGGTGCAGTGTGCAAGATCATCACATCACTTTTAGAAAAGATTACAAAACAATTACACACTGACATTTTCATGAATTTTTAATCATCAAATTCTCTGTCTTTTTTTTTTTCTGTTTCATAAATGAGCCCTTTAATGTATATTTCAGGGCTCTCCCCAGAAATGTGTACTACGATGGCAATTTGTTGACGGGAGGGGTTGTGAGTGTTGACGGTGGGGGGGGGGGGGGGGGAAGTACGCCGCCATGTTTTTACAGGGGGTGTAAGTACGCCGCCATGTTTTTACAGTAGCCCAAAGTGGACATACGAAGCATCTTTTAAGTTTTCACGGTAACTGGGGGCCACCACAGGTTCTCCTGTACGCTCGGAAGAGTGAGGTGATGGAGACAACATGCAGCTTCACCACTAGATGTCCCCAAATCGCACACACTGCACCTTTAATTTAAAGGAACGCAGCGCCTCAAAACTTTGACTTAGATTGATTTAGGTTGACAGAAGGAGATTCTCTGCACATGTTTTTCCAAACTCCCACAGAGAAGTGAGATGACGGCTCAAAGCAGCCGGCTGTCAGTCGGCCATTTTACACATCACTTATTCGTTGGTGCATATTCTTTTTATTTTTTTTTTAAATTCTGCATCGTAAGCTACAGAGACGCATCCATCGGACAATTAACTTAGAAAGTGCACTGGGCTCTGAAGCAGCAAAAGACGTGGTGGCCAAACGGCGGTACTGCAATTTACGTGTCAGTGATGTGGTGCCATGTTGTTAAGAGACTGTTCCCCCCACAAGCCAACATTGGGAAAAAAAAAGACACATATACATCAACACATTAGTTTTCTTTGGGTTTACATCGGTGACGGTTACATCCGTGAATCCAATGAAACCATTGGTCGAGAGCTTGGCTGCCAGAGGATGAATGTGAGCGTTTGTTTTTGATGGTGCTGCTGGTGTGGCTGACGTTTTACCAGGAGTTTAAAGGTGCAGTGTGTAAGGGTTGAGTCATTTCCCTCATTTTCTCAAAGTATTACAGAACAATTACAAATGGACACATTTATAATACACCTATTATCACCTAAATGACCCAATGAATCTATATCTACATGAGGACGGGGGCCTCTCTACGGGGGCCGCCGTGTTTGTACAGTAGCCCAGAGTGGACATATTTTGAGCTTTGACTTAGCGCTACCATAGCTTCTCCTCTGAAGGGTGAGCTGATGGACACAACATGCAATTTCACCTCTAGATGACCCCAAATCTTACACACGGCACCTTTAACTAGGGATCCCATTGACAATGCTAGCTGTGTTTCCACGTGTCGCTTAGACGAGTCACCTTTTTCCAAAGTGTCGCGGTTTTCTGTCGTAAAAACGACGTCCAGCCCCTTTTAAAGGTTCATTGCGTAGGACGCGGTGGCATCTGCTGAGTATTTGCCACTTTGAGCGTCGTTGCTTTCATGATTTTTCGATGGATGGATATAATCCCCCAGTGGTTGTTAAAATCGGAGGTATTTGTGTTGATCTCATCAGCTCTGGGTTGAGGACTCGGTGTTTCCCCCAGGTTTACAGCCTCCGGGGGTGGCGGGCGGGGGGGGTGGGGGGGGGGGTGTGGGGGGGGTGTGCGCGTACCTGCCTGTGGTGTGATTGATTTGAGACTCGGCGTGAAATAAGATCGTTAACGTGAGGCTTTGCAGTTTGTTTAAAGAAAGAACCGAGTGTGGACCCGCTTTAAAGGAAAGATGAAGTTAAATGACGTCTGTTGTGATCTTCAGGGGAGTGGGGGGGGGGGGCTGCTGCTGCTGCTGCTGCTGCTTTGTGGTCAGTGAGTGTCACACACAAGTGTGACACCCTGCACCTTTTTTTCTTTAAAGGTTTGTTTCTATTTGATTGCACTCGGTCACTTTTGCTGACAGGTGTGAATCACGTCTGGGTTAAAAAACCCACACAAAAAAACCCAAAAAATTCTCTGACTTTGTTTGTGTTTGGCTGAAATTCCCCCCCCCCCCCCCCCCCCGCCCCGCCCCCCGCCCCCCGCCACCTGCCCTGTGGAATCTGGATCAGGCTTGTTGTTGTGCGCCGGTGTGTTTTTGCTGCGGCGCTTTTCTGACCACAGAACCTCATTTCACACCAACATGATCTCACTTCACTTGATTTCTCTAAAAGGTTTAAAGGTGCAGCGTGTCGGGTCCCCCCCCCCCCCCCCCCCCCCCCCCCCCCCCCCCCCCCCCCCCCCCCCCCTCCTCATTTTTGTCACTTCAGAAGATGTTGCAAAAACAATAAGATACCTTTTTCACGCATTTACAATCACCCTAATGTTTCATTTGTTTTCATTTTTCCATTGTTGTATATTTACACGCGGAGGGGTCCTCTCTCTGGGGGCTGCCATGTTTTGTACAGTAGCCCAGAGGGGACACATCTTTTGGGGGACAACTTGACAAGTGGAATGACAAACTGAAGTGGACCACAGCTTCTCCTGCGTGTTCAGAAATGTGAGGGTGAGGTGATGGATACAACAGGCAACTTCACCTCTAGAGGTCACCAAACCTTACACACTGCACCTTTAAAGAAAGAAAGAAAGAAAGAAAATGAAACAAAAAGAGAAGAAATGATCCGTAGCACATCACTCAACAGCAACAGCACACTATTTTTGGTGAGGTTGAACAGCAGCAGCTAAACTTCACCCCCGGTGTCCAAAGTCAGCCTCCGTTGCGGTGCCGCCCTCTAGTGGAGAGAAGAGGCCATGCAGAGGATCGTCACATAGGAGCGCTGCGCAACACACAGCAGGTGTACGAGCCACCGTTCACACTGAGCTCGGTTCCTGTGTGCGCTTAAAGGTGCAGTGCGTAGCAATTCAGCTCCCATCAACAGGAATGGAACACATGCAACCTCTCCCATGAGTTGTTGTTTTCCTGACTCTGGAACGAGCGCCTTTCTTTCCCGATGGGTCCGTCTGAAATACTGCTACTACTGCCAAAGGACACGTAGTAGTACACGTAGTACCTCACAGATACTTCACTTCTCTTAAAGGTACCAACAGATGTTGTAAAAGTAGGTATCGGGGAGTATTTGAGCCCCACTGAGGAAAGTCCTCATTCTACTGCCGTTCATTGTGTAATTGTATAATGTGCGACTTTATCATTTTCAGCTTTACAGCCGTAGTTTAGTCAAGTGTGTGCCCTGCGCTTGTTCTTGTGATCATGTCACCGGGTTCCCCTCCGTCCCTCGCGCTTTCGCTGAATCGTTACTTTAAGTATGAACATGAAAAGTCATGTTTTAAATATGACTTATTCCATTTACCAACAACCCACAGCATTGTTGTGGCCGAAGGTCAGCAACAGTAGCGCTCTCTGTCTCTCTCTCTCTCTCTCTCTCTCTCTCTCTCTCTCTCTCTCTCTCTCTCTCTCTCTCTCTCTCTCTCTCTCTCTCACTCACTCACACACACACACACATTATTTACATTACTCCACATAAAGCTCACGTGAACAGTGATTCTGCTTTCACCTTTTTCCCCAAAATATCCCATAAACAAGGCCAGCAAACGTCTGTGTTGTGAAGAGTTTAATGTGGTTTAAATGGTAGAAATGAGACATTTATAAATATTATAAAACTCCAACATCTACATTTCCTTCTGTGAGAACTACAACATACTGACTTTGGTGGCTCAACTTTCACTTTGGGTGAAACGGGAAGACAACTGCCCGGTCCAGTCCACTAGGTGGCGGCAAAGCACATGTTCTGATAATACATTCATCGGTAGCTTGGGTGGTTTCCATCACCACTGTTTGAAATGGAATAAATATTAAATAAGTTAAATAAAAGTTCAGATTTCAGCGTAGTGTTGGTCAGGGTGGTTCCTCCGCTCCTCAGCCCAGGGACAGTCTGGTTATGGCCTGAAGATGGACAATGATTATTAATGTGTGTATTATAACAACTTCACACACACTATTGACATATTGATTATATCTCGGCCCACATTCCTTTCTCTTCCTCTGCCCGGTGATACAACAAAACGAGAATGTGACGCATATTTCAGTGTTTTTCTTTTTCTTCCGGCAAATGATCAATACAATGATAATAATAATAATAATAATAATAATAATAATAATAATAATAATAGTAATTTCCTTACCTTCTGTATAAGAGACTCCAGCCTGTTGAAGAACTCCTGGGCGTTTACTCTGGGGTGGGAGTCGCAGGAGTGGCAGGTGGTCTGGAGGTAAAAACAAGGAGATATTGGTTTTTGTCCTTAACTGTGATTTACTTCTGTAGTTATACACAGTGTACTACAGTTTATGGTGTGAAACAACTCTGCTCGGGTTTATTTGTCGCAGAGTCGTCGAATGGATCATACAGGGGGGATGATTGAATCAGTATATTCAGTATGTTAGAATCGAATAGAATAGAATAAAATGCCTTTATTGTCATTATACACAATGTACAACGAGATTGAAGGACACCTCTGGTGGTGCTAAGGGGGAAAACAACAGGGGTACCCTCAATATAAAGTCTATACAAATAAAATTAAAAATAATGAAAATAAAATAGGATCTGTGGTCAAAGCGCCGGGAGAGTTGTCTGGCTGCTGCACTACTGCGCGTCGCCATCTTGGAATCTGTTGTAAACAGAGACACTTCTACTTTCTATAGATTAGAGTTCTCTTGCTGCGGCAGCTTCAACAGTCGCAGCGCTTTGCGGTTTGACCTCAGAGCTGTTGTTCATTCATCTTTTTGTGTTTGTGTTTGTCGGCCGTCCATTTCGGAGGCACTGTCCCTAATAAAGTGGCCGCTGGGTGGCGACATCGGGGGCGGCACATTTTTTAAACGACCCTCTCTCTTACCGTATTATTTCCCGCCTCACAGAACGTCAGGCCTCGAATCTGGAATTGGAGGAAAGAGATGGTTGTTGTTGTTGTTATTGTTGCAGGCGTCGTTATTGTCGTCGTTTTTGGTCAAATTCCACTTTTTTTTGATGCGCACGCTGTCGAGTCCACTCACCGTCAACGGATTCCTCAGGCTCTTGCGGAGTTTGCTTTGTTTCTTGTCGGCGATGTTGAAGTGCACCTGCATGTTGGCACGGAAACACTCCAGGGCGGACACGCAGCAGCAGTCCTGTCGGGGGGCGACGGGAAGCGTCAGAAACACACCAATCATCCACGACCACGGCAACGCTTTTGCAGTCGTCAACCCCCGGTGGCTGTTGACACTTGTACAATCGCACGTTGACGCAAAAGAACGATTCCTGCATTTTGCATCAAACTCTTTTCGCGTCAACACTTCAGAACACGTCAAAGCAGTTTTCTCTTGTCTGGCGTCGTGACGTCAACGTCACCACTTGACTTTCCGCTGAAAAACTGAAACTGAAACTTTGACAAGTTTCCATTATTTGTTTTGGTTCCCAAAATGTTGTGTGAGGAGATTTATTTATTTAAATTAGAGAGAATTGGATGTAATTCTTCATTTTCTCTTTAGATTGGTGATCCCTCATCCATATTTGTCAAAGTCAGCATTTTTCGAGGCATTTTCTTTTTTGACACATTCTAAATCGTTTTTAGGCGTATTTCTTATCATCGTGCGTGTGTGTGTGTGTGTGTGTGTGTGTGTGTCTCTCTCTCTCTCTCTCTCGGTTTGAAAACGAGGTGTACGGTGACACGACTTTCCTCCGTTGACCCCGAGTCATAATTATTAGGAGACTTGAACTTGATGGGAAGACGCAGGTTCGCGGTTGTTGTGCCGAGTGTGTGAAGACGTCTGCGAGGATGCGCCATGTTCTCTCGTCTCCGACGCGATGAGTCACGGCGTTTCGATCGTGAGTGAGTAGGAGCAGCGCGACGAGAGAACGCGCGGGTCCCGCTCCCGCTTTGACTCAGAGACCAGCTCTGCACAACCGACGACAAACGGCGCGCGGGTCGTTTACACACGATGAGCAGACTTTGTCGTCGGCGTCGCGCGGCTACTTTCTCCTGTCGCGTGTCATCTGTCATTAAAGAATGAAAGGAAAGGAAAGACTTCTCGGATAACGCCACAGTTGGTCGTCGGGGGGGAAGTGCGGGTATTTTTGTAGGTTTCTTTCATTTCCAACAATGTTTTGCATTTTGCTCTTGGAACTGTCGCGCTCAAAGTCAAAGGTGTTTACCTGAAACATGAGCGAGGCGAACTCCGTTGATGAAGACGTGTTTGTTTTTATCCCTGACGCTGACAAACACATTTCCCATTTACTTATTTGCAAAGTTCTTTTTGCTAATTCTGCACTAAATCTCATCTTTGCCTCTTTAAAAACAGCAACAATCAGTGTTGATAAGTTTCGGAAGATGTTAAAGAGATGTAAGATGTAACAAAGGATTGTTGATGTTCCTCAGTATAATACAAAGCTTCGAAAGCTGTAATTCAATAGTTTTGTCTGAGATTTTCTCTTCGTTCGATTCAGTCCTGTTTCCTTAGCAAAGTTTGAAACTAGGTTCAATTCGAACAGAAGATACATATTTGCTTGTTAGATATTTACTTTTGAACATATTGAAATACATGTTTAAAGCTGCAGTGCCCTAAAAGAAAACCTGCAGTTCGAGTCGGTGTCATAGAAAACCTCAAAAACTCAGAGGTAGAACTTTGGAGTGTAAATAGTTTGATCAGAGATTCTCTGTTCATTCGAGCTCCGGCCTCGTTTCCACTTTGACACACGACATTTCAAAAAAAAAAAAATTTTTTTTCCAAAGATAAATAGTTGATGCCCTAAAGAGAATTCTCTCTTGAACGTTTTTTTTTCATTAATTTTTTAAAAGTACATAAAAACAGGTGCAGAGCTGCACAGCACTTCGCCGCTTGTCGTTTACGCAGCGTGGGCTTCACCCCCCCCCCCCCCCCCCCCCCCCCACCCCCCCCCCCCCACAACCCCCCCCCCCCACACACACACACACACACACACAACGCTTTTCACACTTTCAGTCAGCTGCCCTCCTACAGCGGCCGACACCTGACACACGGCCGCGCGAAACTAGAGCAGAGCCGCTACAATGACTCGGCAAACCACAAATAGTTAGCGGCGGCCACGGTGACGGGTTGGGGGGGTGGGGGGGTGGGGGGGGGGGGGAGAGAAAGCTGGGGCCTCTTACCTCGATGTTCTCCGGCGGCGAGTTGAGCATCTTGTCGCTGTGCTGTGTGACACAAAGTGCAAAGTTGAGTTGGGAAGCATTTCGTGGGTGGGTGGGTCGGGAAGGGGAAGAGGAAACGGGAGCGACACCCACCTGCAGACTGCCCCTCACGTCGCTCAGCTGCCACAGGACCTCTCGTAGCTTCCTCGTCTCGTTCTCCCTGAGGGCCGCACGGCCCCGAGAGCAGCAGAGCGCCGCGACCAGCCAAAGAAGTAGCAGTTTCATGTTGTCAGAGGTTCAGGTCACCAAAGGTCTAAGGCTTTTAAGTGGAAGTGCCGTCTGCCCCCGTCGCTTACCTGTTTTATATCCATCCCTGAGGACGCAGGAAAACCACCAGCAGGGAGTTGGAAAGCCGCCGAAACCGGCGAGTGAGTAATCACATTTTCTTTTCCACCGGCAGTCGCCACTACGTGATGCGAGAGTGGCGTCAAGCCACGCCTGCGTGGGGCCCTATAGATGCGTGCGCGCGCGCGTGTGTGTGTGTGTGTGAGAACGTCAGGTTGTGTGAGCGCGGCCCGACAGGAAACGGCAGGAAGACGGCACTTCCCATTTTCACTTTGAATCACGGAGCCGCAGCCTCACTGTGTCATCGGTAGACGGTCTCCGGAGGTGTGGTATCGACGACCCGAGTGTGTTTTCTGCATCGTGCCTTCTCACACACACACACACACACACACACACACACACACACACACACACACACACGAACAACCCACTGAACTTCCACCCTGACAAACGGGCCTGAATGAGACGTGATGAAGCTTCTGACTGACGGACAAAAAAACGAAGCTGCTCCCCGGTCGATGAGTAAGCGTGGGATTGGCCTCACTTCTGCTTTTATTCACGTCAGCTGTTTGGAGGGAAAAGTGCAAGAAATTCCGTTTTTTGCCGGGAAGAGCCGGCGGGATGAGCACGATGCAGGAACGAGCATGAAAGGGCCTTTAAGCCGTTGCTGCTTGGCTTCCTTCCATTTGTGCAACTGTAAAAGATAATGTTCCTTTAAGTTGTGCTGTTGTTGTTGTTGTCGGGCTGCCATGAGCTGCAGTGTGCAAACTCGCAACCAGCTGCCAGAAAATCTTGCACGCCGAACCTTTAAGCAGCGAGAATCGTCGGGGTTTTTTTTTCAGTTTATTTTATTTTATGTTATGGAGTTGATTTTGTTTTATTCTTTTTTTTTTTTACTTTCCATTTCATGTAGTTGAATTTGTTTTATTCTTTTATTTTGTTTGATGTAGTTGAATTTGTTTTATTCTTTTTAGTTTTATTTCATGTAGTTGAATTTGTTTTATTCTTTTAGTTCATCTTATGCAGTTGGTTTATTTCTATCGTATTTTATTTTGTTTTGTTTTGATTCTTTTTTGATTTCGTTTGATTCCATTTTCGTTCATTTCATGTATTTTTGTCTTTTATTTTGAAGTGTTTTGTTGTGTTATGCCAGGATTCGGGCAAAGATTCAAATCTGATCCGGACTCATCGATTTCTCTGGAAACCATCTGGATCTTTGAGGAACAGATTTCGATTCAAATTCTACGATTGACTTGGCCCACGCTTTTGTCCAAAGCGACGAACAACACAAGCAAAGATCCAGACAAGAGGAAGAGGAAGAGGGAGAGGAAGAGGAAGAGGAAGAGGAAGAGGAAGAGGAGCTGCTGACCAGCTCTGTCGAGGTGAAGAGAGCTTTTCGTTCTATTTCTTTTTTTTTTAAAGACACAGATGTGGAAGCGCGAACATCACAGTGCCTCGTGTTCAGGGACACCGACCGGCTCGTGAGCGTTTGCAGATCCGGTCACGGTTACAAATCCAGACGGAGTGAACTCTGTGTCTCGCGGGAGTTGTCACCACTGAAGAGTCTGAATCTCCAGCCGGAGGAGGCGGAGCTTCACTGAACCCGTGGATCTGAACGAGACGTCAACGCGACGTCAACGAGACGTCAACGAGACGTCAACGAGACGTCAAGGAGACGTCAACGAGACGTCAACGAGACGTCAACGAGACGTCAACGAGACGTCGGGTTCGACTCTCGATTCTAAGGCCCGGCAGAGAGGTCTCGTTTGGTCGGAGAGACCCGGGGGAAAAAAGATGCTCCTGTGTGTGTGTGTGTGTGTGTGTGTGTGTGTGTGTGTGTGTGTGTGTGTGTGTGTGTGTG
>JAFBJT010109597.1:0-21341 GCA_016785325.1 Chascanopsetta lugubris
CCCCAGCCCCCCGCCCCCCCAGCAGATGACCAGAACCTTTAAATGTGTCCCCAGATGATAACAAGGTCTCGTCGGCGCTCGGTTCCCTGTTTCTGTGTGTTTTTCGTAGATACGCGCCAGTAAGTGTTTTACGGCGCTGACATGCTAACGTCGCTTCTTCTTTGCGCTAAGTGGAAACCGTTGTCATTGGTGACGCTCATAAATCTACCTGCTTGGGTGTGCAAATGTTGAAGTGGGTCTAATTTGCTAGTTTCTTGTTCTTGGTTTCTTGATCTTTTTTTAGGGATATTTACCTTATATGTCTTTAACTCCGCCCTCCTTAAAAACCCACTTTCTCCTGATTGGCTGACCTCTGCAAATCCGACAGTGTGTGTAAGTCCTGTCTTCTCAGTGAGCCAACATGGAGGTTGCCTGCTGGCGACCTCTGAAATCTGTCTTTAACATGTCTAGAACATGTTTGCAATTGAACAGGGATATATTATGCTTTTTGTTTGAATTTCAGAATTATAATATTTTTTTAATGTTGGACCTAATTGTATTTTGGAGTTGGCCATGTCAGTGATGCCTGGTTTCTGCCACTATGACATCATAGAGCCCCGGAAGTACTTACATGGTCATTTCGCCCAGGCCTGGGGGAACTTGACCACACCCACCCAGCAGAGGAACACGCCTCTACCTAGTCATCAAGAAAAGCTGTGGAGGCGGGGCTTCAAAACTCAAGAGTTCTTCCCCCTTGAGGGCTTTCAGCCAATCAGGGGAAAGTAGGCTCTTAGGTTGAGGGAGGGGCCGAAGGACAGAAAGGCTATAATCTGAAGGTTCTAGAGAAGGTTTGAATACAACATAGTTCATTTGAATTAGATTATTATTATTCCTTAAAGGGTCGAGGAATAAAAAGGAGGTAAAAATGGGCACAATAGGTCCAATTGGACAGCTGGATGATTACAACAGGAAGTCAGTCTCTTTGGTCATTTCCTCTCTACCTGGACTTAATGGCCGTATACTTATCATTTAGGCCATTTCTGATATTTTGACCTCATTTGACATGAAATTCTAAAAATATCTCAAATAATGAAAGCAAGAGAAAAAACCAAAAAAAACATAATACGTCCCCATTTTGAGGCAGCGCAGCTTGTTAGGGACTCTCCACGTTTGCGTGGCGCCGACCGAGCCGTGATGTGGTCGTCATTAGCGACAGTTGATGGCTCATTGTGCGCCGAATGTGCCCCGGAGGAGAAAGGACACGGGATCAAACGGGCAGCCGCTCTCCCAAGTCTTGTCTGATTAGTTGTTCTGTCCAGATGCCTCACGCCGAGGGGGCAGGCCGGGGTCTGACTCCCGCGTCCATCTCGGCACCGAGGAGTGATGCAAGGAGATGACATTTGGCACCTGGGGGAGGGGGGGTTGGGGGTTGGGGGGCGGGGAAAGGGGAAAGGGGGCGGTACCTTAGTTTCCAGTAGTCTGACATCAAGAGGCGACTGCTCAGGGCCAAGGGTGTGTGCTTTGGCCACCTGAGCCAATAGGAGGTCGGCACTGAGGTGTTGCCATGAACGACGAGCTGCAGATGAGCCTTTTACAGTCTGATGGGATCAGGTGCTGTAAAGCTACACTGGCCGTTACCATGGTAACCTGCCTCTGTAGTTTGGTGAAAATACACTGTGAAAAATACGCTATACTCTAGTTTTGTTGCTTATCTTAGAGTATATGGAAACAACGAATATTCACTTCCTGTTTCAAAGTAAAAGCCATCCTGTGTTGTTTGTTGTCGTTATCCATTCACTCCCTTCACCCCCAGTGGAAAAATTTGACAAAGCAATGACCTTCATTGAAAAATCACAGTTGATGTCATCATAGTCATCTTGCGGACGGGATTGGACCCTGTGGCGTGCTGGTTTTGGCCCGCAGGCCTTATGTTCGACACCCTTGTTTGACCACCTTATTCTGCAGCCACTGATAATGGCTGACAGGAGGAGTTTGTTTTGGTGGTTTCGGGGCATCACAAGTCACGGATTGATCCCAGAAAAATGTCCACCAAATAACCGCACAATATCTATATTTTTTTCCGGTCCCTTAGCCCCGGAGGATTAGCTATCTCACCCTCGGAGCAATTTATAATCAGACCTCCACCTCGCCGGTGTCAAACAGCACACCGGGGGAACCGGGGGAGTGGATGTGATGCTTGAAAAGGCGAGCAGTTATCACTTAAGAGACCATTTAATGTCAACAGAGCTGGTGTCAACACTCCCCGGGGGGAATCATCTTCTATTATAATTAATATGGCTAATAGTGTTTTGATTCCAGCAATAACTCTCAATTCAAATGGCTTTGGGGACATTTATCTGTGGGAACTGACGTGAGTGCGTATGTGGACGTTCTATGGGCGTCGACACTTACATGTTGACTATAGATGTGAATAATTGGTCCCTGCCGTGAGCGCGACGGCTCCCGCGTTACATTGAATTCACTCATCCATGTCACCTCCTATTTACACGAGCGTTGTATTTATTTGTCTCCAACCAGCTCGTTATTGTTGTTGTCATTGCAGGATCATTGCGATGCTAACTTCAGACGCAGCCGCATCAAAGAAAACACGTGGGAGTTCATTTGATTGAAGTGATTTTTAGACTTCTCCCGACCAGACACCCTAGGGGGCGGGGCTAGTGGTGTTTTGGAACCCCCCCCCCCCCCCCCCCCCCCCCCCCCCCCCCCCCCCCCCCCCCCCCCCCCATCAAATCCCCCCCCCCTACCTCCCCCCCTACTACAGTGGACATTAACTGGACAGATTAGAGGTTGTAAAACGATCACGGGGAAACGGGCTCAGCTTTAATTAAGGACGTGTTGTTTTGAAATGTCATAAATCAGCGGCGGCCACCGGAGGCAGCAACAACAACAGATGTTTGGGAAAGTTTTGTAATGGACAGTTATTAAGAGTGTTTAATTAAAGCAGCAGTGCCGCAGCTCGATGTGCTGTTTCAGCCTCAGACCAATTTGCATGAGGAGACAGCGCTGGTGTTCAAATCACATCAGTGAAAGGAGTTTATCAGACATCTTCCACTCTCCATGTGGGAATCAGTGTCTTGCTCAAGAACACTTCGGCAAGTGGCAAAGGGATTGAACCGAGGGCATTTAACACTCTTTTTGACACCTCTGTGTTAAGTTTCATCAAGTGTCATCAACAACAACAGAAGATGTAATTAGAAGTTGCAGTTCACAGGGTGGCCACTTCGTCAATCCCCATAGACTCCAATGTTAAAATGGTCAACTTTCACAATCATTCACGTGTGTTACCGTGACAACTGTACGGGATGTAAACATTCTTCTAACTCACTTATTTTGATTCTGTCAAAGCTTGAAACTGTGAATAGATAAGGGGCGGGGCAACTTTTTCCCATTTTTGGATGAACCAGGAAGTAGGAGAAGTTAGGCCTTGCCCACAACTAGCCTCATACATATCGATCAATCAGTCGATCAACATTAATTTATATGGTGCTTTACAACACCCACTGCTGCCCAAAGTGCTTTACAATAAGAATAAAAACATAGCATAAATCAAAACATGGGAAAAACATGGATTTTATCCTCAAAGGTTACAGACGGCGCAGTGCTTGGTGTTAAGAGCCACACGGGGTTAAAAGAAGTCAACGATGATTGGAAAATAAAACATAAGTAAAAAGTAAAACCAAGTCATCAAGAAAGAAAGTGACTAAGTATTAAAAGCGATACCAAATAAATGAGTTTTAAGCTTTAAAAAGAATATCGATCTGAGATGGTCCGTAGGTCTGGGGGGGAGCTTGTTCCACAGTTTTGTATATGTATATATATATATATATATATATATATATATACATATACATATATTTATACACAGTCTATGGTCACATTATGGGTCTAGACATGTCTTTAATCATATTTTATAGGAAGATCCGTCAAAACGTAGAGTCAACATTATATGATATATGCTGTGTCATCATTGTATTTTTGTTTGCATACAAATGTAGCATCCGAGCAGAGTTGAAGTATCGAGCTATAGCATCAAATCCCGCCCGACGCCGCAGTCACACGCAGACAAAGAGATAAAGCCGCGTAACATGAGATTAGTCATGTCGAGTAAACGAGAGAAAATAGGAGCGTTTGATATTAAATTAGCATGTTTTTGTTTATTTTGTTTTTTTGTTCCTCGGTACTTAGAGTTGAACGCGGAGACAAAGTCACCCTGGAAACGAGCATTAGCAGTAAATAATACGAGCTGCTGTCTGTTGAACTCGAGCATGTCATTAGGAAACGGGGAAACGGGTCCATGCTACATTAAGGATTAGAGATTTGTGTTTGAGCATGAAATGAGGCCGCATGTCGTGAACAATGCGGTGCAGACAAGGGATTCGACCCAATACATGAAGAATTGGTTCTACTTGAATCCTTCCAAACACTCTGAAACACTTAGTGGCGACTCCTCCAGCAATAATGAGCTAGAATTTCGAAAGAATCGTTTTTGCTTTTGAAATGAAATTGCTCCCAAAAAATATTTTAAAAAGATTTTGATTTTTTAAAATTCAAATAGTATTACAAAATTCTTTATAAAAATCAATTGATAAAAACAAAATAAAAATAGACAATTAGATAAACTGAAATGAATAAGCGGAAAATATCTGTCTATATATATCTTATTAATCATTAAAAAATGACAAATGAATCAGTTATTAAAAACGGTTTATAGTTGCACCAACATTCAGTGAATCCAACATTATTCCCCCGATTGCGATTAGATGATTTTCTCAATCCAAAAAAAGATGCAGAGCACTATAGTAGATATGCCGGGTCAGTAGGTGGCGCTGTAACTTTTCCATCTGTGTATGTTTTACCAGCAAATCACATTGTAAAAAAGAGGTTTTTACCACAAGTACCACTTCCTGTTTTTCCTCCAGTGATTCATTTGCTGATATTTGAAGAAACACAAGGCTTCATCACAACAAACCAGAGACGTGTTGCGTTGGTCGATTTGAGCATCCTGCCCGTTCCAGCACTCCCTTTTATGATTTATGCGTTGAGTAACGCTCCCTGTACATCCATCAACCGGCGCATGCAGATGGTGGCTCCCAGTAATCTGGAGGATCAGGAATTTAAAAAAATAAATAAATAAAATAGGGGGGGTGGGAGTAAAAGTGTGAAGCTGCAAACATATGCAGACTGGTTCGGTCCACTGTGGCCTGATGTCTTTTTGCACCATCTGTTCTCCAGCTCCCGCGCCCTTGTGAAACCCATCTGTGATGCTAAAGGAAAAGAGAGAAAGTTGTCGGACACAAGCGTCGTTAGTTTGATACGACGTAAAAGAAAATGAAAAAAAATTAAAATACAAAAGCTCCTCCACGACCGGAGCCGCTCGCACTTTGCTGGCGTTTTTTATTTATTTGCAAATTCAAACAGATCATAAGACGAACGGGCGGCGAGTCTCGTAACCAGCCTGTTGACCGATCGCACACTGACGTGCAGGAGCCGCCTAGAGGAGGAGGAGGAGGAGGAGGAGGCGGCAAACCACACACACACACACACACACACACACACACACACACACACACACACACTTGCCATCCACTTGCATTAGCCGCTGTGGGCTGCCACTGTGGGTGATGCTTCCTGACAGCTCCCAGTGTGAGTTATCCAGACAGTGGACACTTTTCCGCTCTGCAGTGGATCCGTAACTCAGAGATATGCAGCCACTTACTAATTACACACAACTCAACCCTCACATAAGTTCCGACACGAACACTGTGAATGCTGAGACGCAGACGTCCTCTCGCCTCTGCGAATTAGCATCGTGAGGCCGCGCGAGGTGATGGAGGCAGAAGTGACTGGGGTGAAATGAGGCTGCAGGTCAGATGCAAAACAGCGGGTCCGACGGTGAAAGCGGCGGCTCGGAGAGCGGGAACAAAAAGGAATCGCACACAGGCGAGATCCAGTCCATTCTTCGTGAATTCATAGTTGATTGAAACTGCTGGCGACTTACTTGGTGATGGATTTAATCAGGTGTGTTCGAAGACATGTCATACGTGTCCTGCAGGGGGCAGTAAAAGCACTACTACGGCATTAATATACATGAAAAAACAATTTAGTAATATTCTTGTGGTATATACGGTTCATCTGTTTTATTAGCTAGTTTTAAACGTATTTTAGGTGTTGCAGAACAGTTTTTTTTAATGTTGAAAAAAATGAGTTGGAAAAAAATAAAATACAAATTATTAAAACAAATGAATTCAAATGAACTGCTGAAAATTATACGTAAAGATTTATTTAGTTTTTAAACCGATTAATTATTGAAAAAACAATTTTCAATTATTTTTAGTTGGTGATAGTTGCAGCAAAATTCAGTGAATGCGACATTATTATTCTTCTTTTCCAAATGTACACGTAGCTACGTTTAGATTTCTTTTAGATGATTGTCCACTGGAAGGTTCAAAACACTGTAATACAAATGCCGGGTCTATAGGTGGCGCTGTAAGTTTTCCGTTTGTATATTTTTTCACATTAAAATACACTGTGAAGTGTTTTGATGTTTATCTGTGGAGTTGATCCAAAGAACCAATATTTTCTTTACTCCCTGTTTGAAAGTAAATATCATATTTCACATCGACTTAATCCGTTCAGTGTTCGAACAGAACCTGTACATTTTATACCATTCATGAACTTGTGTGGTTTCATGTGGTGTAATTCCCTGATACCTCGTTGTATTTAAGTACTTGTACTTGAGGAGCTGCTGCTGCTGCTGCTGCTGCTGCTGCTGCTGCTGCTGCTGCTGCTGCTGCTGCTGCTGCTGCTGCTGCACCGCCGACCTCATGCAATTCCTTCAAAATCGAATTACCTTTAAAAAAAAAAATGTACATTACATATTTCAAACCATCTTGAATATGTGCATGTTTCCATATTGATTATTGAATCTGGACTCACTTGTGGTGGAATGTGAGCAGCTATTATTATTATTATTATTTTTTTTTTAAACACTCTGTTCCTCTTCATCTCATCCCTTGTATTTCCACATCCCTCATTCCGGGTCCCTCAGTTGCCGGTTCAGACGCCGACTCTGTCAGAGGAAGGTGTGAACACTTAAAGCAAACTGATCAAACAGATTAAGGACAAGTGCCCGCGATGATGTTCTCCCCCTCGCTGCTGCATCTCATTACCTGCTCGTCCTTGATGGAACCCTTTGATATGGAGCTGAAGTCGCTCCGTTACATAATGTGCTATTATTTGCCGCTTCCTCCGAGGGACGGTTCACTCTCTTCGCTGATTTGCTGCAGATTCATATCTTTATTCCTAATGACGGGAAAAATGGAGAACATCTTTCTCATGTATCAGCGAGGGAGTGTGTTCTTCGCGTGAACGGTCCTTTGAAGGATCCGTTAACATTCTGAAACAACGGGACATGAACATTTAGCCACTCTGTTTTCTAGTGTCAGCTTTGCTGAGCAGGTAGAGTCACAGGCTCTTTGCTCAAGGGCAGCTCGGTGGCAACAGTCTGGGTGGATGATTACATGCAAATTGTCTATATTCATATAGCGCCTTATATGGTTGTCATGGCTGTCGAAACACTGTACAGTACAGTTTACATTCACCCGTTCACATTCATTTGCAGTACTTTTGTACGTATGAGTACTTGGGGGGGGGCGGGAATTAAACCCACAACCCTTTGGTCAGCGGACAGCTCCCCTTACCCCTCAGCCACATGCAGACTGTGTATTAAGATGGACGTGGTGCCGATGAGGCTAGTAGAGGGCGGTTCACACGTCGCTATCTTGTCTAACTCCTCCTACTTCCTGGTTCATCCAAAAAGGGGCGGGGCACGGGTAGAGCTGGGGGTGGGCCCATGGTGCCGTTGCAGCATCCACACAAGTGCCAGGCGTCACTGAAGGTGCCACGCCCCTCAATTCTGCACTATTGTGTATGTATAATTCAAGCTGTGTAACATGGGAGTCTAAGGGAGTTGACTCGCTTTTGGATGCCGCCTCAAGTGGCCACGTTGTGAACTGCAAGTGTCTCCCCTTCAGTATCACAACAGTAACAAATGGATATAGAACTATAGATCAGCTGTTGCATAACGACTGTCCCGGCACGGCCTCGTCTCCAGTGGCTTTAGATGAACATGCTTGCGTAACAACCTGAATAACTGCCTGAATTTAGGCCCCGCCCCACATCTGATGACCCCTTCAACCCCCTCGACCTACCTCCAGGGGGCAGCTGGACGCAGCTGCTTCTCTTCCCGTCTGTGGCCCCGTTTTTTTGTTTGGGTTCTGTTTCTTGTTCACGAGGCCGGGGATTCTAATCCACGCATGTAATCTAAGCGGCTGCGGCAGCAGCGGCGGCAGCCAATCGCAACACTGGAATGAAAATGCCTGGCAGCAGAGCGGGGGCGTGCGAGAGAGAGAGAGAGAGAGAGAGAGAGAGAGAGAGAGAGAGATCCACTCTGATGACTGGGTCCCTACTTTAGCTTGTGTGTGCATGTGAAGAATGGTGCTGATTGTAAACTTGTCGCGGTGACGACCCCTGACACAGACAAACAAAGAGCCCTGATTGGCGAGTTCTGACAGTGACACCTAATTACCATATTGACGAATTTGTGGAAACATTACGTAATTTTGCAGACATTCAGATGCTAACAGAGGGGATGATGATGTTATTATGGGAGAGAGAGGGAGAGAGAGCCACAATTACTTCCATTGAAGGTTGAAGAACCCAGTGTCACATGCCAAGGGAGCGTCTGCAAAGTGGGGCCCCGCAAAGTCTTAAAAAGTGTAACAACTCAGCTCTTATCTGCTGCATCATCGTCAACATTGCCTCAGATTCCATGTTGCTCATAACGACAAGTCTCACATTGCAAAATATATTTCATGATGATTTTTATGAAATGTAAAATATACATAAATAACATTCGGTGTTAAAAAAATATACCAACCATAATTTGCAGACGTACCCTTGGCGTGCGGCTCACTGTCAGACGTGAGGTAACCTCTCGCCGTGGCTCATTGTCGGCCAATAGGCAACTCCCAGCACCCGTCTCCCTCGCCTCTCCCTCAAATCCAACATCCGTGCCTAACTAGCGTCACATTGCATGACGGGCCGATCCACAAAGCAACGGTAAACGCGCGTGTTTACATCACCCCGTTAGCCACCCGCGCGCATTAGCCGCGGTTCCCTGCCGAGGGGGAGGAGAGGTGTCGGTTTTGCTTGAGGCATGAAATCCCTGGAAGCAGGTCTTCTGTCACTCGGTGTGGGAGCGTGGCCGGCGCCGCTGTGCGCGCACAGGTTAAGAGGCGGGGCCACCGATGCCGTGATGCGGTTACTCCACGTTCTGCTCACAGGCCTCCGGGATATTATTCTGTTTTTTCAAAGTACAGCACTTGTGTCATACTTCCTCTGCCCCTGATCCATCTGATAAAAAACAATTTCATTTCTTACCTCGCCGGGGCCCCGAGTGTTATTACTGAACCTCAGCTTCGCCCTGAACTCATATACAGAGCTGTTGTTTACATGTTTGGTACAGTAGCTCTGACCCAAGGCTCAGGTCCTATACACGGCTATATACACTCATATACTTATACACCTGTATTTTCTGTTTTTCTTTGATGTACATGGTTCGATTTTCCACTGTAATCCAGAAAAGATCAATCCAAATCAAATCATATTGTTGTGAGCTAGAGCCGAATTATATATACATGGCAATAGATGACCAATGCTAAGGGACCGTCTGCAAAGTGCAGCACCACAAATCTAATAACTCAGCTCTCATATGACCAAAATCACTAGAGGCTCCATGTTGTTCGTGCTACGTGATAAAAGTACCTCATTATCATTTTTACTAATTGTCAGAAAAATAAAATATAACACATAAAAATGAATAATTGCAGAATATTTCTCCCACTTTGCTGACGCACCCTGGGCATGTATAAGACAATGGATGACCAATGATAGCGTGGAGAATTCCAATATATAAACCTCCATATTGATATAATTGTACATGTGGGACAATGTCTCCCATGTCTCTCCCTTCCGTCCCGTCTCCCGAAGACATCATGTCGAATCATAATATTAGGCAAATTAGCATGGATATGAAGAAAAGTGCCGACAATGCTCTGATCATCTCCTTTGTCGGCGCTCGTCTAAGACTTTAAATGAGCGGCTGAAAGGGAATTAATCTCATTAGGACGTTATACGAGAGCGAGGACGTTTTTTTTTCCTTCTCCTCAGTCTCGTGGAGACGGAGAGATTCAGATCACGCAGAGAAATAAATGAGATATGAGTTTTCTTTAAAAAGCATGATCACCTATAGAAGACCCTCCGTTGTATCGCTCCATCCTTGCGTAGCATCGAACTCCACGAGGTCCCTGATATCTGTCTCTCATCCTCAGTAACTTCAAAAGTATGAGGTCGTGTGAAATTCAGGTTAAACCTCTCTCAGCTGCGTTTCCCCCAGTGGCTGCTGATGCAGCTGCAGCCTATAAATAGGCCCCGCATCAGACAGACAAACAGCAGGAGGGGGCGGGGCTTAGGTACGAGTGCGAACTGCACTGTTTTATACACGAAGCTAGACAGAATGAGCCGAAATAGGCTTTTATTTTGAAATGCTTCTGTTTCCTGTGGGCGTGATTCCGTCATGCTCCACGTTTCCAGTCACGCCCAGGTAGCTTCCGTTCACAGCTCCTCCCTTCCCTTTCTTATCCTTCAAAATAAAAGTCCCACCCCCATTCATTTCCTGGTTGCATATTTCTGAGCATACAGGAAATGTTTGTACTCATTCAAATGAACTGGTATTGCCTTCAAAATTCTCATTTTCAAACTTTTATTTTGAAGGTGAAGCAGGTAACGGGTGGCTCCGTGAACAGAGGCTCCCGCACACAGCCGCGCTTCCTCATGACAGCAGGACAGAATCACATTCACAGGAAACGGATGCATTTCAAAATAAAAGCACATTTTTCTCGCTAAATGTATCAAACAGAGACACTCGCACTCGACCCCGCGGCCCACATTGAACAATGGCGTTGGCCGGATGTGGCCCACGGTCTGGGTTGACCCCCGGGACCCCCTGAGCCCCTTCTCTGACCCCGGTATCATTAGGGAGCGGGTTCAGCGAGGGGTCGCACTCCAGGGATCCCATTCTGAGCACCTTCATTCCATTGTGCACCTGCCGCCGACTCTTCTTCTGCCCGCTGGCCGTCCACTCCGCCAATACCTGCTATCTGCCACAATGCAGACAGGAAGAAGAGAGGGGTGGGTGACTCCCTCACACCCACCCCTGTCCTTTCATATCTCCAGATGGTATTTGTGCCTCTGTGCTCTGTATGCGTTGCATGGCCTCGATCCAACCAGGCAAATCTTTTACTTTGAAAAGCCTTTGATTGCAGAGAAGACGAGCATTCATCTCACTCCGGCGCTCCCTCTTGTACAGCCATTTTGGCACAGTTTATTTTCTGTCTTTCTTCCTCCCACTCCCACTCTCTCCATTCTCACACTTCGAGCAGTCACTCATACCACAAACCGGTCTCCGGGGGCAGGGAGAGACCCCCGCCGACGGTCAGAATCCCTCAGATTTATTACCCAGGGGCCCGCAGGTCAGTCTTAATTAAGAGGTGGGATCGTTAAGGAGGGTTAGATAAAGAGCAGGTGCCACAGAGATGACCCGTCTGAGGCGGAAGTCTCCTCGTGGCCTCCGCACCAGCAGGAATCAGCCCTTTGCGCTGTCTGCCGGGTTTTCAGGGCGAAGGTGGGAACCAGTTCTAATGAGAGCGTCTGGAATTGAACACAATTCAAAATAAGTGATGGGAACTGTGTCATTAACAAAGTACGATTCGGATAAACAACAAAACAGAAGCCAATGGAAAAATCCCATAAAGCATTTCTGTTTTTTTTCTTTTTCTTTAAACTCAAGCACATATACAATAACATTAATGTTTTTTTTTATTGATGTCCATATATATATATATATATTATATATACACACATACATATACACTCTTATACAAACAGACCACACACACACACACACACAAATGAACATATAAATATAATAAACCCATCTACCTATGTATCTATAATATATGTACATAGTACACATTCACATACACATAATATGAGCATACATACACACACCCATTCCCACAAATGACTGAGTAAATCTTGTCATTTCTTTATTTGTATTCCTTAACTTGACCCGTTATCCTTATTTGTCTTTTTCTTATTTATATATTTATTTATCTATTTTGCTTCATGAAGATTCCCTTAAAACCTGGGAGCAGGGAAACTCCCTCAGAGCGCGTCACCATAATGACCAGTGGTAATAAGAGTAGCTGATTCTGAGGAAGTGCTGAGACGACACAGATCTCGTTTGAGCGTCAATGAAATAAATAAACACGTGCTCATCGTTCCCTCCCTCCGGTCTCCGTGAGTTTTTCACTTTGACAGAAGAGGAAACAGTAAACGACTCTGACACGCCGATGATGTGAACGTCTCAGGCGCTCGTAGGTGTGTCGCATCACACTGGCACTAATGTTTCATGATTGGTTGGAACAAATTATTAATAAGAGAAATGAAACGCAGAATTCCTTTTGAAGAGACCTTTTTTTCTTTCTTTAAAAAAAAATAAAAAATACAATTCTTCTTGGTGTTTTTCCACCTGGCAGTTAGACCTCGACATCTTTCCCTCCAGGACTGTGATGATTATTGTGAATGACTGCAGCTCCTTCTATTTCTGCCATTTTAGAAAGGGCTTATTCAACTTGTGTGGACATATACAATGTGTGTGTGTGTGTGTGTGTACGTGTGCATGTGCGTGTGTGTCGGTGATATGAAAGCTGTCAATGTTGACTTCAATCACATTTAGTCACACTTAGCTCAGAGACACATCAAAGCCGATTGGTTGTATAGAAGACATGTCATGTCCTGATCCACTCCCACATCAGGACTCTGAATAGCAGCCGTCAGTGTTTGATGGTAGTCGGCTATTTCTGCCGCAACAGTGATACATATTGTGTGAAATGTACCTTTAGAACCCGGTCAACGTGCAATAGATGACCACTAGTGGTGACGTCATCGAGCAGCCGGGTGTAAAACACCACTGTTGTACCGGGATGAGAGAACAGCAGTGCGTTATCGTTAGCATTTTGCTAAAAGTCATTCTATGCTAACAAATCACCATGACAGCACGCGGTGTTGCGAGAACACAGTCAACAGCAGTGACCCTAAAGCAGGCGGTGGAGTGTTCGGCCCTCAGGCAACAGTTGCTCTGAACAAGCAACAAGAGATTGTCCTCTCAGGTGTATGAGGTGGTTGACAACTTGACAGATTGACACTTGTTAGTGGCTAATTGTAGCTCGTGTTGACACCGTTTTACATTAGCGTTGGTGATGCATAACACAGAGAGCTGTGGAGGATCTCTGTTTAGAAAGATGGACGTAGCGTCATCCAAAAATCCCCCCCAAAAAGGGGGCGTGGCCTCTTGAGTGACACCTGGGACTTTCTGCAAAAGCCCCATGGGGGTGGGGGAGAGGGGGGGGGGGGCTCCGCCTCTTTGCCCGTTTTTGGAGGAGCCCGGAAGTGGGGGGAGGTAGTTGGGTGGCGCCTCTTTGCCCGTTTTTGGATGAGCCCGGAAGTAGGAGGAGTTAGTTGGATGGTGTTGGATGTGTAAACACAGGTTGTTTGTACTTTGTATTTAGTGGTGGATTTTTTGTTTTTGTTGTGATTCTATTGTTTATGCTTAAAGGTGCAGTGTGCAAGATTTTGGTCATTTTTGTCATTTTAAAAAATATTACAAAATAATGATCATACTGATATTTTCATGAATTTATAATCAGCTAAATGTGTTTGTTTTGTCCCATTTCCCTTTAATGAGCCCATGAATGTATATCTATATGAGGAGCGGCTCCTCTCTACGGGGGCCGCCATGTTTTTACGGTAGCCCAGAGTGGACATACTAAACATCGTTTGAGTTCTAATGTCAACTGAAGTCGACCACAGGTTCTCCTGCATGTATGGATGGATACAACATGCAACTTCACCACTAGGTGTCGCCAACTCTTACACACTGCACCTTTAATGCTGGCAGATCATTCTGAGACGTGACGGGTGTGTTTTTAAAGGTTGAATTGATTCAGTGCAATTTTTTGCTTCAGCGTCATCTCCAGATAAAACTGATCCAATGTCATTTTTACAAATGTTTCCCATGTGCCGCATAGATCGGCCATTTTCTAAATTTCCCACTCAGCTATGACTGACAGGGAAAGTTTATAGCGATATATTCCTCTTTTTAAAACTCTGCTGCAGAACTCTTCCTTCTCGCATCAGATGTTTTACAACCCTGTCAGACGAAAGTGTGTCTCCAATCCCTTCGGTAATGTTTTGTAAAAGGTCCATTACCGGCAGCACCAGTCAGGGGGGATCGAGGGGGCGGGGCTAAGCGCTACCTTCTGACACGGCTTTGCTTTCAGAGGTCGACCTTTTCCCATTCGCGCCCAAACAAAGCTGCACCGTTGCTCCGTGTCCGTGGTGCCAGAGCTCACATCCTGCCAGCGCTTCGAATGGCTCGGGCTGTCAATCACAGCCCAAGTCGTCCCACTTAAAGGGGCAGTGTGTAAGATGTGGTGACCTCTAGGGGTGAAGTTGCATGTCGTATCCATCACCTCAGCCTCACTCTTCTGAACATGAAGGAGAAGCTGTGGTCGACTTCAGTTGTCGTTAAAACTCAAAAGATGTTTAGTTCGTACCCTCTGGGCTACTGTAGTTTCCCCTTAGTGGGATTAATAAAGGTAATCTTCTTCTGCAAAAACATGGCGGCCCCCGTAGAGAGGAACCCCCCCCCCTCCTCATTTAAATATACAATATTGGGCTCATTTAAAGGTGCAGTTTGTTCGATTTCGGTCATTTTTGTAAATATCACAAAACAATTTCATACTGACGTGAATTTATAATCACCAAAATAATGAGTCCATTCATGTTCAGAAGTGTGAGGATGAGGCGATGGATACAACTTGCAACTTCACCACTAGGGGTCAACACGTTTTACACACTGCACCTTTAAGGGTCATAGAAAAAAAATGAAATATCGAGGTTATTATTTTAAATGTGTGAAGACGTCAGTAGGTACTTGTTTTGTAATATTTTTGACAGAAATGACTAACATTTCACACACTGCACCTTTAATACTTATAGGTGACAAAGGTAATTTGTTCCCGCTCTCTGCGTTTGCTTGTTTGTGCCACTTGCTAAACTCGGTCCCGAGGCCATGTGCTCTCACAGGAAGCAGTTGTTTACTCGCACAAACACAATCCAGGGTCTGTCACACCGTGAGCTAATGTATACATTCATACATTGTAATGAACGGCTTTGACGTTGTTGTTGTTGTTGTTGTTGTTTACCTCACCGGAGGGATTGGATGGAATCGGAGAGATAGCATCGGCCCGGGGAATGAAAGAATGAGAATCGGCGGCCCAGCGACAATCTCCCGTCTTCAAAGCGGCATCAGTGGCTCCATTAAAATCCTGTCATCTTCTCCATTTTTTTTTTCGCCTTCTTTACGGCTCCAGAGGAGACGAGAAATCACAGGCATTCAAATGCTAAGTGACTTTAACACTCGGGTGAATATTAGGGAAGGGGAGGAAGTGCTCCATCAAGCCCCCGCCTCTGCACTGCATCCTCACATGCCGTCATGATTGAAGGCATTAAATAACATGCGCATGTATGTAAACGCACCCATTAAGGCTCCGCCTCCTCTCTCTCTCTCTCTCTCTCTCTCTCTCTCTCTCTCTCTCTCTCTCTCTCTCCTCACAGGTGACCGATGGAGGAACCATCAAGCAGAAGATCTTCACCTATGACGCCATGTTTAACACTAATTACTCTCACATGGAGGATTACCGCCGGCGCGAGGACCTGGTCTACCAGTCCACTGTCAGGTGAGGCCTCGCTGCTCCCAGACGTTAAAGGTGCAACACGTCAGATTCGCCGGGCGACGATTGAATATAATGGCAGTTTCTTTCGATATAAACAAAATGTAATAGAGTCGAGAGAAACCTTTGTTAATCCAAGGGAACGTGGTTTAGAGGACTGAGGGAAATATACGCTAATGCGCACGAGCGATGGTTCTCTGTATGGATCGAGAGAGAGAGAGAGAAAGAGAGAGAGAGAGAGAGAGAGAGAGAGAGAGAGAGAGAGAGAGAGAGGAAGACTTTGAAGGGAACGCGTGCATCAACTCATACACGGCAACTCGACTGCAGAAACACACATATCCCCAGGCTGAGCTACACGTGTACAGCACCAGCATAATCTCTCTCTCTCTCTCCCTCTCTCTCTCTCTCTCTCTCTGCTTTCTGAATATAATGGCAGTTTCTTTCGATATAAACAAAATGTAATAGAGTCGAGAGAAACCTTTGTTAATCCAAGGGAACGTGGTTTAGAGGACTGAGGGAAATATACGCTAATGCGCACGAGCGATGGTTCTCTGTATGGATCGAGAGAGAGAGAGAGAAAGAGAGAGAGAGAGAGAGAGAGAGAGAGAGAGAGAAATTGATGGATGGATAGATAGATAAAGATGGATGGATGTATGGATTGGTGGGGGATAGACAGGCAGGTAAGGAGAGAGAGAGAGAGAGAGAGAGAGAGAGAGAGAGAGAGAGAGAGAGAGAGAGAGAGAGAGAGAGAGAGAGAGAGAGAGAGAGAGAGAGAGGTTGGTAGATGGAGCGGTAGGGATGGGTGGATCAGTGGACTGATGTCTGTGGATGGATGACGGATGGACTAAGAGATAGAGACGGACGGACGGACGGACGCACTCTCGGGCCGTGCCCGCTAACGTGGATGCAGCGCGCTCTGTAATCAGAGCAGAGACCCCCGTGACCCCTCCCCTGCTCGGGCCCACCACATCCAGCCATCTGCTCCCGGTCAGATGGGGCCGTGGCGGAGGGGTCACAGCGGCATGACACGAGGACGGGGGGACGCGGGCCGACTCTCATCAGCCTCCGGGAGGATGAGGAGTTTGACATTAGACCAAACATCTGGCTGAGCTGCGCCGTGGCTCCGCCCACGTGAGCAGGCCACGCCCTCGAGCATGACCAGGGTTTCTGAGGCGCTTTTATTTATTTATTTTTTAAGGGGCCGTCTTCTCTCAGTCAAACCCCCCCCCCCGCGCCGGCGCCCCCTCCTGTAAGCGCTGGCCAGCACACAAAGGGAGCGGCGTGCGCGCGATCCATCGCACCTACGACTTCATTTCAGAGCGTAATGCTTCGCGCGCCCTGAATCCTCTGGTAATGACTGTGCTTTCATCAGGCGCTTTCATCTCGTGTTGGCCCCGCTGCTTTTCCTTTGATTCTGCCTGTGTACATTCTATTCTCTTTGTATCTCTCGCTCTCTCTCTCTCTCTCTCTCTCTCTCTCTCTCTCGCTCGCCTCCTCATGTGCAACGCCGCTGCCCAGCTGAGGGTAATTTATCCGGACAATCCCACCGTCCCTTTGGGAGAGTCAGCATCATCACAATGGGATGGTGTACACGTTTACACAGCTCACAGACATGGAAACATGGCTGCGCGCGCACACACACACACACACACACACACACACACACACACACACACACACACACATATAGAAAACACAATGCATTCCATCCCAGAGGGGGAGGCATCACAAACAGCCGTGTGCAACCTGCACTGACCTGCATCCCGAGTGTGTATCACAGTGTTTGGCCTCTGTGAGCTCGTTGTCACAGTCCAAGGATGTATTAAAGAAAATCGGATGCCTTGCTCGTGGGCACTTAAAGGTGCAGTGTGTAGGATTTGGGTCATTTATGTCACATCTAAACATACAACATAAACACACACCTCCAGATGTCAGCAAATCTTACACACGAGCGCAAGAAGTGCAATCAAGTCAGTCGCAAATTTCCTTTGGGCCACATTCCATTATATTTTAGGCATTTAGGCATTCGCAAGATATTTTCATAATTAAGGGGTGTGGCCTCCCGTGTGACACCGAAAAATCGCCCCGACTGTCCAGAATTCTGCATCCAGAGGAGCTCCAGTCCGCTAATGAACGCGTAAAAAAAAAAAGCTGAATGCCGACTCTCTGTAATCTCCCGCTCCCACCTGAGAATGCTGAATCTGCGGCACAAAGCCCGAGCACTCCGACAAATCCATTTGTACAAACCCAAACCATCCTGTACCTTATATAAACTCCTCCTCTTTCTAGCTTTACCTCTATTTTTATTTTTATTTTTTTTACTTCACTTTTGCTCACGCCCATATTGATTGCGGCGCCGTAATAGAGTAAACAAAGATGGAGGCGATGGCTGGCCGCTCACATGCCCATCCTTCAGTGATCCGACAGTTGCGGAGGTGACATTGATTTTGACTCTGTCTGAGACCGACTGCTTTTCACAGCCTGTGACGGCGATTCGTCATAATCTGTCGCTGAATGGAAGCAGCTGCTGCTGCCTTTGTTTTCAAGATGCTACATGTGGCTGATGACACTTGAAATGTGAAAGACCTCCGGTATTTAAAGGTGCAATCCCACTCAGGCCCTGTTGCAGTGTCACTGGCCCTGATGCTGAACCCCCCCCCCCCCAAAAAGGCCCAATCTGTGCTGGTAGGAATATAATATCTGAAATGATCAAATGTGGGTCATTTAGCATTCTGCAAAAAATAAAAAGAATATTTGAAAATTTGTTTTGTTTTGCGGAAAAGACCAGTTCATTTCAATAAATACAAACAATTTCCTTCTGTTCAGAAACATAGAAAAACACAAAATAGAATTGGACTGGAAACAAATGGGGGTTGTTTTCTAAAAGGGGGACTTTTATTTTGAAGGCTTAGAGAGCGAGGGGAGGAGCTGTGAATCAAGGCTACCAGACGCAGCTGTGCTTGATTCGGCTCCATCCTCCTATGTAAACATCAATCACACACACAGGAGAAGGAAACATTTCAAAATAAAAGCATATTTTGGCAAATTTTGGCTAGCTTTGCGTATAAACCTGCGCAGCTCGAACTCGTTCCGGCGCAAACCGTGAGAGTGGGCGACGGCAGACACTCCCAGCTCCCACCAGTAGGGGGTGCTGCATCAGCCCTTGCGTTGTTCCTCTTTATTTCCTCTCCCTTGCCGACGGCTCCAACTCTAAATGACCTGTAATTGCGTTTCCTGTCAACTAAAGCTCATGCCGTGCGAATAATGACTCTTTCCATTCATGTGGAAGAAATGTAATCTGGTTACGACTCAGCCAAATGTCTTTTGGGAGGAGGAGGTGGTGGATGATGCGCTTTATCAAATATCTCTGATGTTGACACCAGCGCCTGCAGACGGCTCCGCGGCGCGTCTCCCGACAACAGCCCACGTCAGGTTCTTTTAACGTTCGGCAGAAAGAAGGAAACTTTCTTCGGAATATTTTTTATTTTTTTTGTGTCAAATTAAAACAAAGAAATTATCAGTAGCCTTTGTTCTTGTATTGTAGAACTAACCTTTGACCCCATGAAGGATTATTAGAGCCATGAATGAGGAACTGTTTTTTTTGGTTTTGATCTTTGTGGAAAAAGTTAAATAAGTTCAAATAAAGTTAAAATGCCTCGAAGGTGGAAGATTAAGAAAAACAAACTTTTATTCTTTTTCAATTTAAAGTAAAAAAACAACCTCACATATTTTTGCAGCACTTCCTGTGGCAGTTTCCCGTTTTTTTTTTACTCATTGCTTTGACAGAGAACACATTATTATTATTATTATCATCATGATGATAATTGAATCAATATTATTATGTAAATATTATTATTATAGTTATTATTTTTAGTAGTAGTAGTACTTGTTTTACTGGTAGTATTTTCTTTTTAAACATAATTACTATTGATCTTAGGTGCAATGATTTATGTACATTTTTTATCTTTTTTTGCATTTTATACACACACACACGCACACACACACACACACTCACACACATACTCACACACATACTCACGCATGTATAAATAAATGCACATATATTATGGCACATAAAACTCTCATGTTAATAGCGCTAATAATACTTATAATAATAATAATCCTCCTACTAATACTTAAATTAGATACAGTAACAGAAGCAGCATCAATAGTAATTATGATAAAAAAAAAGAAAATACTACTACTTATAATAATCCTGATCATAATAATAATAATTAAATCATAATCATGATCATATTATTGTGTTTTTTGTTTACATTATGTTTCGTCTTTAATTGAATGCCTCTTTATTCAATTGCCTCCTATATCTGCTGTAACTTCTCCCAAAAGCTTTTGTTATCTTCACGTTATCTTATTTAACAAAAAAGAGCAAATACTCCCTTCAGGACAGTCCCCCAGAGCATGATGGGAAAAAATCTTTATGCTACAATTTCTTATTCATATCCTTGACCCTCGTAGTCCCTCGCACACTCAACAGCAGCAAACGCAAGACAGGAATTATTCAGTGACGACTCGTGTGTGTGTGTGTGTGTGTGTGTGTGAGTGTGTGTGAGATGAATTTCCCTCTTGCGAAATGCACCCAGCATCTTAGCCGGGCCTCTGCGACCCGAGCGCTGGCTGAACGCTCTGGCAGCAGAGCAGAGACTTCGCCTCATCTCAGGTTGGGTGAGCGAGCAGCATCCTTCCAACCGGCCCCGCCTCTTTCCACTGACGCCGTGCCAGTGTCCAATCACGGAGCGGCGTTTTCACACATCTCTGAGACGCCGCTGCCAGAAAGCTGGCGCTCCCTCCACAAGTTGGAAATCAGCGGCTGTGAGTGGGTGGGTGGATGGGAGTGTGGGGTGTGTGTGTGTGTGTGTGTATGTGTGTGTGTGTGTGTGTGTGGGGGGGGGGGGGGGGGGGGNNNGGGGACTAAAACCAGCAGCAGTGAGATGCTTTCCAAACCCCCGCGGTCATGTAAAAATATTTATGTAAGAAGTAGAATGTCAGGTCATTTTCACCTGCTCATCCAGAGGTGCAGGTATCGACGTCGGTGGTTAGTGACTCTGCATCAGGGGCCGAGCGGGATTCAAACCAACGACTTTTGCGTCACTGCTGCCCTAAAATTAATACATGAATAAACGACTGAAAAAGTAAGTCGAATAAAAGAACAGAAAATTGAGACAAAAATAATTGAAAAAAAGACAAATTAATAAAAAAAATTAAGTGAATAAAAAATAAAAGAATAAAATCAAAGAGAGATAAATGAATGACACACATCCAGATCCAGTGTTTGTGTCAGTGGACTTCACACAATCAAAACGACGTGTGAACGTGATGTTGAGCAGTGTGACTTCGGCAAAGACTCGGTACCATCGTCTGACAGAGCAGCGGAAAGCTGCCCTTCATCACCACCACCCTGTC